>JALPQI010001285.1:0-145856 GCA_025490895.1 Thaumatotibia leucotreta | reverse complement strand
GCATCTAGCGGGCCAGCAAGGCGGTGGCAACTAACAGGTTACTGAATGACTCCTGTTCGTTGCCGCCGCGATTTGGGCTCTACTTTTCACTTACGATCAGGTGGAGTGGAGCCACTTTGTTGTGCCAACGTTATTTTTATTGGGTCGGCAACGCGCATGTGACACCCTGAGGTTGCAGGCGCCCATAGGCTACGGTGACTGCTTTCCATCAGGCGGGCCGTATGCTTGTTTGCCACCGACGTGGTATAAAAAAAAAAGGTTTATTTATTTTGTATATCTATAGTCGGCATCATGTTTCCGTGCAAATAAATATAATAAAAAAACTTGATACTCGCAGGGCAGATTGTGGCGAGCTGTGGGGGATCTTTCAAAAGGGTCTATACGCTACTCTATGTTGGATTCATAGTTCCATGTATGTATGCCAGAATTATGGCATAGGTAGGCCCGCAATATTCAGATATAAATATTAATATACTGATGAAAAGTAACGTATAAATGAATTAGTATAAAACACATTACGTTGATCACTTATAGTTGCGTATTTATAGCAAAAACGTATTTACACTATCAGCATTCAGCATAATTTTATTGTATGTTTTGTCATTTTTATAAGTAAAATACTGCAATGTGCAATAAGTACATGCAAGTCGATATAAATAAATAAAATAAATATCTTGGGACATCTTACACAAATCGACCTAGTCCCACGGTAAGCTCAATTAAGGCTTGTGATGTGGGTACCAAGCGACATACGTACACAGCCATGACCAAGGAACAAATATTTGTGATAAATAAATACACAAATAATGCCCTCGCCGGGATTCGAACCCGGAACCTCCAGCTTCGTAGGCAGGGTCACTACCAACTAGGCTACAGAGGCTGACAACCCAACCCAGTAGTAGTAGGCTTTTTATGGGTACCGCGTCTAATCGTTTGTCGCCGTTGCCGTCATGTTCTAACAAGTATGCAGGTGCAGAAGTGACGCGTAACACGATAAATGGATAAGACGGGACCATCATGACCACGGATTCCAATTTACCTTAACCTAAGTTTTGATATGAAAGTAATCACTTAAGTAGACTGCAATTGAGGAAATTCAAAACGAGTTTTAGGTAAATCAACTTTTCCTTGTACAATGCCTCAACATTTTATATTTGAGAAAAGTCCGCTCAAATTGCGTCGTAGGCATGACTTCTTCGATAAAACGTAATTTTCATTAGTAATTTCAACAACGCTCCTTGTATATATTATTATATGGACTTCAAATATTTACGTACAAAGAAAAGCAATAAAGACTCAACTACATTGCGTACGTACAATATGGCGAATATTTATTGGCATCTAAATTCACTATCTGGAAACCCAGCTACGCTCGTTTTTTTCTAGAAAATGTTAACCGATTCTTAGCTATATAAGGTCCTAATTTATTAGTTGCAGATATTTTAACACGTGATACTTTACATTAAAATAATTAACTTTAAATATAAATTGAGAAATCTTTTCATGTAACTTTTTTGATTTCATTTTCCTAACAAAAAAATTAATTATAATTTCGTCTAAAAAAAATCATCATGTACATGTCACAATTACACTGTCTGTCATGTCATCAAACGACACAATCCAACGGAAAATAACATGACATTGACAAACAAGTATTTTATTTATCGACGTGAAGTGGCCAGTTCTAGTTAAGTGGTACGTAAAAGAAGTACGAAAATCTGTTCAAAGAGTTTACATTTAATAATCACATAAACAGGGTGTCTTTTCGTAGCAAATTTGTTTTTCCATTTTCTCCAAAAAAACATCGTAAAAGCTATAATGTTTCACGGTTTAATATACTCCAGAGAACGAGTACTATAAGCTGTAAAAATATCTGCATCTAATAAATTAGGACCTTATATAATCGATTATTAAGGATCAGACATTTCCAAATCGCTTTGCATTTGGTCACCGCCCTAAATCTTCCCATGGGTGTCGTAAGAGTCGACTAAGGGATTGAAATGTCAATTAATATTCCTTCAAAGAAGATTGATGATGGGCAGCAGCATTATTATGGTAGACATTACTGCGATCGCCAGCTCGCTTGTCCAAACAGCGATTAGGGGCATTTTCCTCCTAAACGTGTCGATACGCATAGTCAATAGGAGAGGCCTAGGTCCAGCAGTGGACTGAGAGAGGCTGATGACGCGACGGTTTGCATTCCCTAGTTTTTTCTATGACAAGCGCATTTTCGCAGAGACAATACCAAGCCAGATCGATTGCTCCTAGGAAAACCCCACACAGCTAATCTCATTAAAATTAATACAGACGGAAACGGATCTAACTCAGATTCGTTTTCGTCTATATGTGTTTTTTGATAACCATAATTATTAAAAAAAACTTAAATGTTTCGTTGGAAATTGATAACCTTGTTACGAAACTATAGTTTTTATAATATCTTACGGCAAACAGCATACTTTGCCAATTAAAACTAGCTCAATCCGGTTTCGGCGAGTTTGCATACGTCGGCCGCGGCTGTTGACTTTCCATCCAGTTTCTCGCCAATTTAACTGACCTAATGAATCAAAATGTAATCTATTTTTTTTTCTGTCGTACAATGTTATAATTTTTCTGTACCTATTTTTTTATTTTACTAAGAAATTTGTTGAACGTATTGAGAAAACACAAATAAAATTATTTATTAACTAAATATTTTGATTTGTACTTTTTATTTTTCCCAGTAGTCACACTACTTAATACTATATAAATTATAAATATAAATTCACCTAACTTGTGATGTACCATCATTCATGCGACGCTAAAGGATACACTATTTTGGTGACACACTATAGAAACCGGCCAAGTGCTCGCGCATGAAGGGTTCCGTACCAATTGATAATGGTATCATGAAAATCACGTTTGTTATATGGGATCCCTCTTAAATATTTATTTTATTCTTCTTTTTAGTACAAGTTGTTATAGCGGCAACAGAAATAGAGCATCTGTGAAAATGTTAACTGTCTAACTATCACGATTTACGAGATACATCCTGGTGACAGACGGACAGACAATCAGCGGAGCCTAAGTAATAGTGTCTCTTTTTTTGGTTTTACCTTTTCGGTAGGGAATCCTAAAAGCGATACTTTGCCGAAAACTTAATTTTCAGTGTTTGTTATTTTTCATAATTTCAAATCTGATGAGATACGTTAAGATATTAATTTTAAAATGTTGAAAATTTGTATAAACGAACCATCGGTTTATGATAGGTATTTGTGCTCCACCTTAAAAAAGGTCTTTTAGAAAAAATAAGTTTCTAATTGCATGCCCAACGATCCCAGAACTGTATTGTAACATTCTGTTTTGTAACAATTACCCGTTACGTATAAGAATGGAAATGATATACGTAACAAAAAATGCCGCAGAATACATCAAAACTCCACGTATCGTCAAATCCGATAAACAAATTGGACGCCGCTCGATAGTTGCAAAGCAATATTCGCAATGTGGCATGAAATATGACGCGCAACTTCACGACCCGTTGTAACCAGGTTACGAGTAAGATTAATGTGGCCGGAGGTGTACCGTCGGCGACAAATACATCTTCACAGTTTTGAGCTTTATTACAACGCTATAAGGCGATAAATCTATACATATTTTTGAAATCGAGCGTATCCCTCATCTTTAAAGGTATACTGAGAATAATATCTGCGACTACCGTTTTCTTAGTACCTTTCTTTAATTTTTAGTGTTTCCCGGATTTGATTTGAATTGGAAATATCTTACAACGTTCACAGACCTTGGTACCTACAGGTGACCTCACAAAGGGCCCCAATGGAAGACTAGCGCTGGGCTGTAATTACAGGATCCAGCTTTAGGCACTGGTCTCACCGCAAGCTACTAAGCTATGAACTATCGGCTATAAACAGGAACAAAATATTCGCACTTCTGTGTAAATAAAAGAGACACGGCGATACTCGCCCGGCGGTGATAGCTGATAGCTGGGCGAGTATCGCCGTGTCTCTTTTATTAACACGGGAGTGCGTATCTTTTAGTTCATAGCTTAGTAGCACGCGGTGAGACCAGTGCCTAAATCTGGTGATTTGGCACGAATGGAACGAACAAAATGAATGACATCTATCATTGTGTGCCCTGCTATCCTGTAGGCTTATCATGGCGCCGTGTTTATCAGTTGTCGTCGTTGCCGTCACGTTTTGACGAGTATGCAAGTGCGAAAGTGACGCGTAGCATGATAAATAAATAAATAAAATATCTTGGGACATCTTACACAAATCGACCTAGTCCCACGGTAAGCTCAATTAAGGCTTGTGATGTGGGTACCAGGCGACGATATATATAATAGATAGATACATATAGATACTTAAATACATAGACAGCCATGACCAAGGAACAAACATTTGTGTTAAATAAATACACAAAGAATGCCCTCGCCGGGATTCGAACCCGGAACCTCCAGCTTCGTAGGCAGGGTCACTACCAACTAGGCTACGGAGGCTGACATTGACATGATAAATGGTAAAAATAGAACCATCATACTTATTTCCTCGCTCAACGCATTAGCTTGGCAATCCAGCGAGGAAATGGTGCCAGCGTCCTGGGTACCTTGCCGCAGGGGCCTGTTTTAGATTTATTTTAGATTTTATTTAGTTTTATTTTAGATTTTATTTAGTTTTATTTTAGATTTTATTTAGCTTTATTTTAGATTTTATTTAGTTTTATTTTAGATTTTATTTAGATTTATTTTAGATTTTATCTAGTTTTAGTTTAGTAATACTTTTTAAATTTAATTTTGTATGTACCTACTTGTAGTTTGTTTATGTCTCTAGTTATTATACCTAGCTGTCAAGTCTTTGTTGTCCAATAAAAATATTACAAAAAGATAATACTCATACTCTCTGTCACTTCTTTAGTGTCAGTTTTGGTGGATTTGCCTGTACCTACGTTGTTGAATAATTCAATAATTTATTACCGATCTGCTTCAACTTTATAATGTATTTAGTTTAATGTTCATTCGATTATAAAATCTAGCGACTTTGCGCCAAATATGTCTCGACATACGAGCGCTGACTACACGAGGGAATCACTTACTTATATCTACTTAGATGTGTCTAAACATTTTGAAATGGGTTGCTTACTGAGCATCATTTCGGCACAAATTTCACTATCTTCGTAGTTTATGATACCTTACAAAGTCCCGAGGGCACCATTTATTTCTACATCTACTTTTCCAACTTCCTTGTGTTAAAAAGTTTCCGCGGCCATATTTAGTTTTCTTCAATCTTGAATCTTATATCAGGACGAAACCTTTGTTGTAATGAGAATTCTTTTTTACTTTGACATACTATTTATTATTTGTGATATTTTTTCGTAACTTAACTGTAGGTATAGGTAGGTAATATCAGCATTAAATAAATAAATAACCATTTAGTAACCTAACTCGCCTAAAATCTAAATAATTATTAGATTAGAGTTTTGTGTATCTAAAAAAATATGTAAATATATCTTTGTGTGAAAAACTTGTAGTTTAAATTTTAAATTTTTTAAGCAGAATTGAGGTGAATGATTAGATTACGCACATAAGTACCTACATATTTAAATAAAGTACGAGTACATACTAATTGGCAGAATGATTGATGTAACTTAATGTAACTTGCGTCATAAGTGTCATAACTTTTCTTAATCTTAAAGTTGCATTTAGATTTCCCATCAATACGCAAAATAAGCGAAAATTGTATAATTCCCTGTTTTACATGATATGTTGTTGATGTGCGAGTGATCTCAACTTTCGTGTTTAACACAACAATTATCTTTGTAGGAAATGAAGTTATTACTATAAATTAGAGAAATCATATGCTTACAGTAAAGATTAGATACAATGTACTTACGTATAGTAATGGATGTTCATACCTAGACTAGTAAAACAAACAGTCATTAAACAACTTTCGCTCCGTGACCATTGATTTGCTGAATGTTGCTTTGTCACCATGGCTGAATTACGATCCCCTGTTTCCTAGGCGCCAACTTAAACAAAGCGGGCAATATCACCTGTATTACAATGGGATAGAGACTATTTAACACGAACAATAGGTATTGGGGTAAGTTGGTTTGCAAGACAGGGCGTGACGTTTACAAATGGCACGCAGATGGACACTGGGTTTGATCGCATACGACATAATTGATGGGCCGATGGGGTTGGGTGCTAGGAACCTACTGTTATCTTCCATTTCTTCTGACTGATTAACCTTGTCTTTTTCTTGATGTGGCTCATAAGTCTTACTCGGTTTTATATACATGATAGGTACAACCAGTTATGGCGGTAGATCATTACGTTTCTAAGTTAACACAAAAACAAATGGTAAATAGCGAATGAGAGTGAATGAGTAGCAAGTACAAAAATTAACTTAAGTAATGTACTTATCTAAAACGAAGGCGCCAACAAGGTATAATTATAATGTTTAAAGTTTGTTAAGGAGTTAATAAAATCTCTTTTGGCCAGTCCATTAATTAAGGACAGTACAAATAAATACAGTAAGAGTACATACTCGTAATGATCAATAACCGGCAATGTCACAGAATATATAAAGGCAATGTACAAATTGTTAATTATGTCGGTCCATTTTCGCCGTCACCTGTACCAAAGTTGATCGCAACTGCTCCGATCAGTATGAGATAAAACAAACGATGGTGTATATTAGTATGACTCATAACGGGATATTTATCATGTAAATTTAAATTATTGTATATCTGATATTTCGGCACTATTGCAAACGCCATCTTCACCGAGTAACCAATAATTTATTAATTATATTAATTTACTTCCTCTTCCTCTTTATTTATTTTTCAATTTTTATTTTTTAATTATTTTGTACCTATACGAGTATTCGATAGTTTTAATTTCAATAGTCAATATCCTTCACTATTAAAACTTCTGATAAGCTCCCATTTATTGTAGTAATATCAAAACAGATAATATACTAATTTTATTCACGAATGAAGCCAATAAAATGTCTTCTCGTGACTTGCCCATAATCATAGGTTTATCTTTCCTACAATGCACAAAGCCGAGTAGGTAGCTTTGGATTCCTAAGTGAAATACCACAGTTATGCAGCCTTATATTACAGCAGAAACCGAAACAATTTCAAATGCAGCGTTTCAAAGGCACTATATTCAATTTCTGGTGCAAATTGTGACAAGATTTTATATAAGCCGCCTCTAGGCGTGAATTCGCAAAATAGTAACGCAATAAAATAGATTGTCTCCAACCTATTCTTGGCGCCTGCCCAGCCACAGCTAGAGGGAAGAAGCACTATTCAAACCAAATGGCATTTTTTAAAACTCGTATTGTCCTCGCCGCTACGTGTCAAAATACCACTCTGTTTCTAACGCGAATAAGTCCATATTTCCAATGCGTCACGAGGCAGTGTTACCAGATTGTGAAGGGAAATCGTTGCCGTGTACGTTCAAAGATAAATACAGATTATACGAAGATATTGAAGCTTCAGCATACGATTTGAACGCTACGAGTGCAATCGAACAATGCATTTATAACTTGGCTGAGAGAGAACGTGTGCTTAATCAGGCGCTCAAGAGAATTTGTTAGCTTCACATTTATCTATACAGTAACAAGTGACAGTACAAATGTTTATACGTTTAGGTTAGGAGCATCAGTAAAACTTAAAATGTAAATAAAGTTTATATAAAGTAGGTACGTATAATATAAAGTTTTAACTAATATAATTAATTATAATTTATCAAATAAATTAAGCTATAGGTATTAAAAACCTAGCAATAACAAGTTTGTAATATTGGTCTTCCGTTTGAGGTGTATCGTTTTTAGATCACTTTTTTCAATATTGGCGCAATAAACGTCCTAAACAAACCTATTTGCGTAATTTTAATAAAACGCTTAATTTGGATATGGACGGAACTTAGACTTTTAATATTTCTGTTGGTATATTACATTAATCGGACCTACAGAAACGTTAGGCGCACTGATAATATCATAGACATATATATATATGAAAGATTGATTGCGAGGGTATTATGAACAGGTTAAGGAGTTGAAATCTTTTTCACGCTTTTTATTAACAAGATTTTGGAAAGACAATTGAAAATGTCGTAAGTTAATATTGAAAGTCATCTAACAAAGCAAGACATAATATAGACGTACTAGTGATAATGTCGCAAACGTCGTAAAACTGGGGATTCCTGTGTACAACGATCCACGGCAGATAAATCTCGCCGGTTTCCGCCGAGTGCTATAGCATAAGATTTATGTAACGTTTCGAGTACACTGAAAAAATGTAGGTTGGCCAGGTCTGCGCGAAATTACACTCGGAATTACAACTTCATCTGAGAAATATTGTTTTAAGTGTTCAAAGGGATAATGTTAAGTTTAACCCTTTAATGGGTATTGACAACATATTTGCCGTGATATAAAAAACAAAACCAAATTAATCTATAAATACGTCAGGTTCGGAATTGAATGCTTTGACAGAGCTGTCAAATGGTCAAAGGGTTAAGCTTTAAACCTAATATTATGAAGTCTAGATTTGAATTTGTAATGGGCTTTTAAATGAGGCTTTCAGTAAAATAATAACATTACTTATTGTCAATATATAAAAAGTAGTAGATATTGGACGGGATGGTTATGTCCAGCTTCTATGGCGATGTACTTTATAATACCTTTAATAATAATTAAGATGTAAAAAGTGCAAATGAAATTGGGTGCTTCATACCTAAGTGTATATATACCTATGCAAGAGCGATATCGCTCTGCTTATATACTTATCAAAATTATAAATGCGAAAGTAACTGTTTGTCTGTCTGTTGATCAATTTTATTGAAATTAGGTATGGAGAGAGTTTGACACTCGATAAAAGACATAATTATGATAATTTTTGTCGCGAAAATCGTATGTGTCCAGTCGAATTCGGGGGCACCAGCTAGTAATAATTATATTTTTTGATGCAGCTTAAGACCACTCAAAGAGAAATAACTCAGCATTATCCACGCTGGATCTCCGAACTCGATCTTAAGAATGTCAAAGGTTTTTCGTTACAACTCTCAAGAGCCCAGCTTTTCGCTCTGACCTTACTAAAGTCAGATTGAAATGCCGTCAACGCTCGTCAGGTGTATTGTTAGGTTCAGGTGTCGGGTAAAATTCTGAAAGCTTTGGAAATTGTTTTTCATGCCCCGATATTGTATCGGTGCTGTAGATAAAAGATTACATGCTGAAATATTTTTGACGTTTCAGTTTATAAACTCTACTGACTATGTGAAATATTAATTACAAACGCAAACAAACCGTTATATTTGATGAGCCTCGAAACAACTTTTAAAAATCTACGCTTAGTATTAAAGAATGCTGCTAGATATTGCTGTAGCCTGTAGCAAAACATCCAGTTTAAATTAAAGATATTAAATATAATCGTATTCGTCTTGTAAAATTATTGAATAAAAGACATAAGTCATAGAAAAAAACAAGATGAATTTAGATAAAAAACACAGACAAAAATAAAGAAGAATCCACGTAGGTTGAATCGTCGACTCTTGGTTATCCAACTTAGGGAAAAACTGGTTCCTATAGCTCTAAATCCGGTTCATTGGAAGAAACATTATACAACGTTTCGGCGTAATCCATTTTCACGAACAAAACCGAAGTGAAAAGGTACAATAATACACTAATAATAATTGCTAGAATTGTAGCGCCTTGCATAGAATGTGTACGGATCTCCTGCTAATACTTATAACAACGACAGCATCAGCATCAGCAAACAGTAGGCTTAGCACAGGATTAGTGCGACAATATGTCGCCGCGAGATAGACTATCCATCCCTCTTTTATTCATGTAGTTAGTAAAAGATGGAAACTCTATCTCATGTGCTAAGCATACTGTATGTATAGACAGCCCAAGGGTGTAATGACGCATCTATGGCGCGCATCGCCGCAGCGCATTGGCGCACTTACCGAACAGGTGTGATGAAAATAATAAAACGCTACAGTCTACTCGCATGCATGGACGCTTTTAACTTCAAATTACTTTAAGTATAATTATAAGTTTTACAAGTCATTGCAAGGTGTTAACTTTGAAAAAAAGTCTAAATGCTTAAGCGTTAAAAACTCAGTACCCTTAAATGTAGAAACACCTGACATAAATAAAGATATACAAATTAATATAATGATATTCATTGTTTTTATATTGCTCGTAATTCTCTAAAAACATCACGATTGTCGAAAAAATGTTTCTACACAACAGATTTAATTCAGTTAGCTGCAACCAAAACAAAACTAATATCACCTTCATAAAAGACAAAGTCCAGCGAAAGAACCAACGTGACAGGAAAATTCTAGATGTAATATAATACAAACTTTTAATATTCTCGGACTTAGCAATATACAGTGCAACTGGACCACTAGGCGTCGTGTGTTGTATAAAAATATTCTACTAAATATTCTGCACGTTGTTTTAGTTTTGCCTGCTGTCCGTATCATGTCACGTTGGCTTTGTTCAGATCATCGGATAAGTTTGGATTTAAATGATCGTGAAACACTAACACTCAAACATAATTGAAAGGATAAACGCACGTATTTTTAGTTACTACAGAGAAGGTGGTCTGTGTTAGCTACTAAGTCAAAAATCTTACATTGTTATCGACTATTCTGTCGGTTGAGATATTAGGAATATTTCGGTAGGTTTGTTTCTTAGACGAAGTGGATCCTTTTTGACCAATCGAAATGGCGAATTCTATTGGGGATTATATCTTTTTTAATAAATCAAAGTAGCATATGCTTTTCAATTAGAGCAATTTCTTGTATCAAGTATTGATGTTTTCTACAAGATTTTCGTTGAATTCTCACATACTACCACATTTAAAGTCCTTATTCAAGTTTATTCCGTACAACAATCCGATATCACATTTTTGTGTTAATGTCTCGTTTGACAATAAATATTTATTATTTTATTTATTTAAGAAATATCTAGAACATTATTTCTATTTACATTTTCTTTATTTTGATGATCTCAAAACGGCCTTACTTAACAATTTACCTAGTTAAAATTTTAGTATAGAGGTTTTCTAGAGCGGATAAAAAGTCGATAATTAATCGATTTTTAAAATATTCTATTTGATAAAATAATAATATTATGTTGTTCAAATTATAATCCAAAGCTTCGCCGGAGTCGAGTGTATTTTTAAATATTAAATCTTGATGCTTTAACATTTCAAAACTGCCTTTTCTATTGAAAACGGCGACGTAATATAATCGTGTTGGAGACTCGTGCTCGGGCACCGCGGTGGAACGTGACTCTGTGGCACGTCTTCGAGCCACTTCGGGACGCTCCGGAGATCTTCGGGTCATTTCGGGCATCTTCGGGTCCCTTCGGGCGTCTTCGCGCCACGTCGCTTGGTTGTTCCACACCTCTGTGCTACCGGTCCACTCGCGTCGCGTATGCCAAGATTTGGCGCGTGAGCCGTGTCCTAAGTCTCCAACTCTCCATGATTTGCATTTGGAAGAGGTATTGAGGGTGCAGGTAACAGATATTGACTCGATTTATTTCTGTGATCAGGTGCTGACCGCGATATTATCCTCGAATGTGATATATTATATCATCATAGTTCTGGTAGAAAGATATCGTGTTTCTCTTTAGATTGTTATTGTTGGCTTCGGGATTTTCTGAATTTTATAAAATAAATATCATGGGACATTCTTAGTATTCTTACACAAATCAACTTAGTCCCACGGGAATCTCGATTGAGGCTTGTGTTGGGGATAATGATAAGTCGCGGTATACACAATAGACACATACTTAGATACTTAAATACAAAAAAAACAATCATGACTCTGGAATAATTCGGTGCATGACGTGAAGAACTTGATAACTCGAGATGAAAAGTAGAAGGAATTTGAACTTCTATCTTTCATAAATTAAATTTATTTTTGTTTACCAAAATATCTCGATTTATCAAGTTCTTCACGCCATTCACCGAATTTTGAGATGACAAAGAGATGCCCATACCAGGATTTGAACCTGGGACCTCCAGCTTCGCAGGCAGGGTTCTTCGCAGGCACTACCGACACAGTTACAGATGCAGACAAAATTGCTTTAATACAAATAGAAAACAGTGAAGACAAACAAAGGCATTTAAAAACGAAAATTTCGTTGTCTGTGTTGAAGTTAATTTCTTCTTTTTTTCACATCGTCAATACTACGCAAGAGTACAGTACCGTCATAAAAAATATGTAATACACTTTATGTAATATATTGTATCCTATTGTCATTGATACGTTATTTAAAAAAGTATTTAAATTCGTCCTTGACTGTACAGTGTCCTATTTCTATTTCGCCGGGGTCGCCTGAAAACTTAACCGCGGATTCTTTTTCTTTATAAAACGTGCACATTCCTTTAGTCCCTTTGAGAAACGGAAGTTTTAGCGACGGTGAAAATTTCGTTTATTGTGGGATGTAAAAGGTATGTAAACTTTGACAAAGGTCAGTAATACTGTACTTAGTGTAAATATAACTACTTTTCCCCACTGGCCTCATCATCATCATCAGCCTATGATAGTCCACTGCAGGACGTAGGCCTCTCCTATTAACTATGCGTATAGACGCATTAGGAGGTATATGCCCATAATCGCCACGTTGGGCAAACGGATTGGCGATCGCAGTAATGTGTCCACTACGATGACGCTGCTGCCCATCATCAATATTTTATCAAATAATGGTAAGTGACACTTCGATCCCTTAGTCGACTCTTACGACACCCGCAGGAGGAGTTGGGGTGGTGACAAATGTATTCTTACTGCCGTCACCACACGGCGTGCCGTCACCACTGGCCTACTATATTATTTTTATCAGAACTAGTAGGCATAAGCTAGTCCCGTGTTTATCCTTTGTATCGCCATTATTGTCACGCTCTGACTTATGATCAGAGATCGGACAAATGTGCGTCATTGTTCGCAATAATATGGACATGACACATGACTCCAAAGTTGATTAAATGAATAATTAAACGAATAATTTATTGAAATTTGATTTCGAAGCTAAGGTGACTATTTATCAAGGTTTTCATAGTTATTGATGTCAAATACTCGTAGGTAATTTTCTGAAACTAATTATATGATTAATTATTCAATCAACTTTGGAGTCATGCCCATATTATTGCGAACAATGACGCACATTTTTGTCCGATCTCTGCTTATGATAGTTTCAATTTTACCGTTCATCGTGCTACGCATCACTTTTGCAATTGCATACTTAACTATCAGAATGTAGCGGTTATGAAGAATTGAAGACAAACAATAAACACGGGACCATAATAGGCCTAGACAAGAATTCAGGCTGAAAGTGATGCGTCGCGTGATGAACGGTAATAGCGGATCCATTATAATTCATAAGCCACCAGAATAACTAAGTGTCATGAAGTAATATTGAGTGCCATGGAGGCATGAACTCACGACCATCCCTGTCTCGAATTATGATTCGGCAAAAAAGACTAGGAATTAAAAAGTAAAGATTAAAAAGTCACAACACTGTAGTCTCGTCCTTTTAAACTGAATCTGAATAATCCAGGACAACTTGACAACGATGCTGCCACTTATTATTTTCTTTTCTACGTATTTTGGCAGACTGCAGTGCTAAGACTTTAAAAAATTCTAAATGAAAAGCGAATATATACCAATGTAAGATTAGAGATAAACATACACAAAACAAGTCTAAGTGACACAGAACACCGCAACGCTCCCGGCACTAACTTTCAAAATCCATTATAGTAGTCCTACCACGACATTCAAAGTATCGGTTACGTTAAAATGATTTACGTATCGAGTACGTAAAGCATTCTATCGCGCTCGCACTGACGTATGCGCAAGCGCAAGCGTGATGGCCTGCTTTACTTATAGAGAAAAAGCTAACTTAACCGTTACTTACGAATTCTTGGTACGGCTACAGCTTAGTAAAATAGTTACGGCTTAACACAAAAGCAGTAACTCGCTAAGTAAAACACTTAACAAGTAAATAGTGTAATAGAAAGTATCGTAAAAATCAGTAAAGTTGAATGAAGTAATTTATCAGCTACCTGACAGTAATTGGGTAGGTAGGTATTTATAGTCTGAGAGGTTTTTCGTCTCGAAATAGAAAGAAATGTGATTACAAATATTGGATTGGACATGTCAGAAGGTACCTACTACCTATAAGTGTCATTACGCTGCCCAATATTCAGATGTACATAGGATACGTCATCTGTGTGAATTTCTAGACAGTTGATAATTAAAGGTATTTAAGTAAATGTAAAAAAAATCTACCCTCAATAGGTTCCTTAATTCTTGAAGGGTTTCTTTGAGGGTAGATGAAAACATAACACGTCACGATCTAATAAGGTAGGTTAATGTCAGTTAATTCCGTGATAAATCCAGGATCGCGTTTTATAAAGTTACATTTTACAATTTTTCTGTTTGCCTCTCTCTCTCTCTCATAAAAAAAATGTATGTCAATAAATAAAAAGTGTTCCAATATAGTACAATAGTATCACAAAGTAGAGCAAATTCGTAAAAAACTAAACCGGACTCCTGTGGGCCATACAAAACAATCTTGTTGAAAATGTTAACAACAAAAAACGCAATTTTACTCACGCATTATCAATTTTATAACACGAGCGGGTGGAACTCGCGGATTATCTTTAGGAACCGGACACGGAAGGGGCATCATTTATAAGCTGTCCAACATATAACGTTTATGTGTGTTATGTGTATACATCGATATTTTTCTAGCAGGAACGAGAGATTGACAAAATTAGACATCGACATAACTGTTATCGATAAGTCTTATTGTAGTAGGGCCAAAAAGAGTTTCCACCCTGCATAACTAGAGCAAATTTAAGATAAAATACCAATGTTTAGTATACAAATTAGAGTACTTATTAAGTATATTTCCTAAAAATAATATTGCAAAAATAAACTCCATAAAATATGTTTTAATTAGGTGGCATGAAATTGATAGGTATTGAAAAGTCTTATCCTCGCAAAACAAGTATTCTTATAGTCGTGTTTTATTTTATTTTGTTTTAGATACTAAACAGTAATATTAAAATTTGTCACGACAGTTTTTGTAATAGCAATAATTCAAATTATCTTACCAACTGTAATTTATATACGTTAATTCATTAATAACGATTTTCACTTTCAAGTCTTTACCGGACTCTACATCACCAATCTCCACACTTAGCAATAGCAACGTCACCTGTCACTTTGCCAAATCAAATTGTCCTAGCGCCTAACTGATGTAAGGTTAGAGGTAAACCCCGCACAGAAGTTTCAGAATCCATTGCAGCGCGCTCCGAGTTAGTGTAATACGGTTTAACACAGGAACTCCATGATATAACTTGCCAAGTTGATTTTACTTTTCAGGACGTAAATTGAAAAGCAGTTTTAAGACACCCGCCTCATGCTATAACCCGTTTTACTTATTTTTCTTACAGTTTGTGTTTTCATTTTTATTACTGTAGACATTTTATATTCTGAGTGATATTTTTGATGGAAGCACCAATTTATACAAAATTTTGTTCAGTCTTTTAACCCAGAAGGAATGAAAACTACCTAGTTGGTAAGTTTAATAAAATTTCTTTACAATATTTTAATGCTCGGCGGGGGTGAGCTATATTCATACTAAATGTCACGTGATACATGTCATTTAGTATGAAAACAGCTCACCCCCGCCGAGCATTGATCATAGTTAGTACTCTTTTAATGATAAGGTCCAGTGGGCTGCCTAATCGTAAGCAGTAATCAAAACCTGCACATGTTCTTCATCATCATCAAAATTTAAGAGCTTTGCTCTTGTCGGTGGAGTAACCGCCATTCCTCTCTCTCCATTGCCAGTTTCTTGAGGTCCCTATACGACTCGACAGCGACTTTCTCCTTCACTTGGTTTAAGTAAGTTAGTCTAGGTCTTCCTCTTCCTCTCTTGCCCTCAATTTTTCCCTCTAGTATGTTTATGAAGATGCTGTCGTATCGTAACAGGTGGCCCATCGTCATGCCTCTTCTATTCGCTATTGTCTTTAGCAAACACCTTTTCTCTCCTACCATGCTCAAAATCTCTTCGTTCGTCTTTCTTTGCATCCAGCTGATCCTTTTCATTCTACGCCAACATCACATTTCGAAGGCTTCCAGCCTTTCTCTGTCTCTTTGTGTCAGCGTCACATAATTATTATGTTCTTAAACAGACGGATTTAATATGTACTCGTAAACCTTCGATGGGAAAAGGGAAAAGCGGACCCAACGGTACCGCGGATTCGTCGAAGACGCAGAGCATCGTCTTTGAGCACCAGCGAGCTTTCTCGAAGTACACATCAAAATTATGAAAAGAGAGCTGTCTCAGTAACTGATACTGCAGTATACATTTCGTCGCATGCTTGTTATACGGCTACATCTCCAAATAGAATTGTGTGAGACATCTTCCATATCTGATGATTTTCTGTAGCTTAATCTGTAGATTTTGAATCTGCTGGAGATTCAATAAATAATCTAACTACCCGCTAAGGATCGAACCCACTCTCCTACAGTCCCCGGCCGTTATGAAGTAAATCCTGACAGCTGTCAGTTCAATACATTATGTGTCAAAAATTGACATTGTTAACAGATACTCGCCAGCCGGGGATTGTATTTAAAAGTGGCACACGGTACCGTTGCCATTCGTGATCCCATAAAATATTTATCCAAATGATGTAAGTCAAATGTCACGTGGCACACATGAAGTTGGGTAGAGTGGGGCGCAGCACTAAATGCATTTTTCATGTAGTGAGGGCAACTTTGGCCGTAGCTGGAGTCCGACTTAGGGTTGCGTACACTGCGCACGTTGATTTGAATATTGAAAATGTTGTGAAAGTATTAAGCGCGATTAGGAAATAAAAAAATAATATTGGACTATTCAATAGGTTGGAGAGGCAGATTTGCGACATCTTCAAGTCAGTAACTGGCAAGAAGTTACACATGATCGTGACAGATGGCGTTCTCTGGTTTCGGAGGCCAAGACCCTCTTTGGGTCCCTGGGCCAAGTTAGTTAGTTAGTAAAACGAGTGCTCGACAACTTCGACAAGCAAATTTTTTAAGCGGAGCTACAGGAGAACCCATCGCTACACCTTCAATCTTCATGTACATAGTAGATAAGTCGTTACGAGCAACGATCTCTTTATTTATTTGTTTATTTTCCAGGACCTACGTTTGTAAATAGGTAATGAAGTTATATCAAAACTCACCATAATCTCGTCTACATCCAACACAACATTTTCCAGCAACTGAACGCATTTTTAGCGTTGAGTCTCGTACAAAATAAAGGTCTTACCCGTTGTAGGCTGTAGCACATCTGCCAGAGAAACGAGACCAAACGAGAAACCTAATACGTTTGGGAGTCTATCTGGCTTACGATGGGTTTCAGGGACTATTCTGATTTGTGGATTTTAGGCAACCCATATCTTGGGAGAAGTGGGATTCAACGGGCGCAGTTTCTTGACCTGGTCTCCAATAGGTACGAGTAGCTTGCTGACGATGCCGTGAGTTTCGTAGTCACATGAGCAGTAGCATTGTCATATTCTTGTAAGTATTAGTGTCACCTAACAACTGTGTAACTACTGAATGATATTGTTTTATGTGTATTCTGGGTTATGTAATATAAAAAAAAATGTAGACAATATTAAGAGAAATATGTATGTACAGTGCCTAATTACATTTACGACAGCAGTGCACTAGTATCGGTAAATAAAACGTACCACGATGCACGACCGAACTTTTTATAAGCCGCACCAAACTTACTTATTTCCAAAGATCAGGCGGATTTTCGAATATGTGCCTCAGTTAAGTGCACTTTATACTGCCACCATCTTTCAATTGAAATCGGAAACTTCGCCTGTATCCGATGTACCTACTCGATTGAAATGCCCGCAGACAGAAACAGAACAACTACGTATACAATAGTGGTTGGTAACTTTTCTCAAGACTAGATAATAAAAGAGAGTATTCCAAATAAATAAATATCATAGGACATCTTACACAAATCAACTTAGTCCCACAGTAAGCTCAATTAAGGCTTGTGATGTGGGTACCAGGCGACGATATATGTAATAGGTAGATACATATAGATACTGAATACTAAATACATTAACAGCCATGACCAAGGAACAAATATTTGTGATAAATAAATATACAAATAATGCCCTGGATTCGAACCCGGAACCTCGTAGGCAGGGTCACTACCAACTAGACTAGGGAGGCTGACAAACAATTACAGTTTGGAAATTGAACTTTAAGATGTCATAACATAAATGTAAAAAATATCACGATGATATACATTCAGTAACGATGTATCTACGTATCAAGAGCGATATAATTATATTACAATTTTAATAATGAAATACATTCCCAGATTTTCTAAAACTGTGTTAATTCTTGGAAACTTTAGTACAAGTTGTACATTGAAATATAAGTGTTTGATATCGATCGGTCCAGACCTGTTCACTTCAGAAAGCAATGCAACAGTTAGTAACGAACAGCGAGATAGTAATACACAAACGAACCTATTCAACGATGCAATACTATCGGTAAGTGTATCGATACTATCGATGTTGAAGATAGATGTGCCATGAATTCTATAAGGTTAGTCGGCTGTGAATATTGTTCACACTCGGCTGGTCCGAGACAGTGTATCCAAGGAACTGGGCTTTATGTAATGTGGAAGGGATTCGTCAATTACTAACCCAATAGTATTACTAGTATGTAGCAGTAGGTTAGAATATTGAGATTTGATAAAGCCAAATACCGGACTTGTTGAAATAGTCAATACAGGTTGCTTAGGCAAGTTGCCAATCGCTAACGCTTAATCGTCAATCGTCAACGAAAGGCAGCTGTCTTTGTCGCACTAATATGAAATAGTGGCAGAGAGGGAAAACTACGATACACTACTAAGCGTTAGCGATTGGCAACTTAGTTAAGCACCCAGGTCTTGTGAAAGCATATTGAAAATGTGTATTAATAAAAAATAAAAATACTAAAAGTAAATCACCTCAGCTACTAGATCCAACTTAGGAATAATTTTACAAGATAAATACTTAAATGCTGATGAATAAAATGTATGATTTGTCATCCTGGTGTCGTATGGAAGTACCTATGTTCCTAGGGCCTCACATTATTTCCATAATAATTTATTAACTTTACACTTAGACAATAGTTCGATGTCTAGACATACAATTTACTTTTTAATCTGCCCACGAATTCTTTGATTGCTTCTTAAAAAGTAGGGATTACAAGTGTACCTACATTATAATATAGATATAGGTATATCGTTGGTACAGTCGTTTTGACTCTTGTGTAGGTAGTATACAGAACAATGCACTAAAGAACCATTTTCAGAATCGCAAATGTTCTGGAAACTTCTTGGTATTGTTCTTCGCACATTTAGGTATAGTCAACTTTTATAGTAAGTAAATCATTTATGATGCCAATGAAAATCATTGTAGCTCAAATTTTAAATGAAGCGATCTTCAATCTGTTATGTTTATAATATATGCATGTTGTACGTATTATTAAATTTCTATACTTAAGACTAATATACCAACTCACAAACATTCATACAACATTGCTGACACGACTTTGTTCTATTTCGCTACACGCAGGACTTTGCGAATTCACAAAGCGAAACACTTACTTTGAAATCGTGTGTAACATTTTAATCAAGTCCAACGTTCGAGATGGTTCCTTGTTGTCAGCGATATCTCCGAGAACCTACAAAGTCACGTACTTCATACACATTTAGGCACGGTGTCGAAATAACCGAATCCCCCCCTATATCAACAAGGAAGAAAATTGTTTTTATGGATTCGATATGCCTCAATTTCAATTGGAGTCGGATCTGTTTTCCATATTCGGCGCGCTAGAATGGAATCAATTTGCGTTTGAATGAGGTTGAGTCTCGCCTCGCGGATTTTTAATGTCTATTCATTGATGACTATGTTTTGATATGAACTAGCGGCGTGCTGTGTGTCTACCCGTGACTGAAATATAATTACTATGTATTGAACATTAATGCAGCATCATTTAGGGACAATATAGCCTAATTTTCGATCGCTTATAATCTGCATAAATTATATTGTGTTGTTTGACCCGTCGATTAAGCTTTCGATTACGCGCATGTGACTATTGACAACAGGTAAGATTATTTTAGCTTTGTTTAACTTGTAAGACCCACTGTTTGCAGGTATATATACCTGTATTATTTGGAATGAAAAATAATGTAGAGTAAGATTGGATTTTTCAAGTTATTTTTGTATTTACTTAGTTTCAAACAGAGGTAGGTCTGTATGTTTACGTACGTACGTAGATTGATTATATAAAGATTTTAAATAATTATTTTATGACATAGGTATAGCTAACAGTGTATATTTACAGCCTGTTTCACAATCCTCCGATAAATATGTCTGATAAAAAATTATGGCTTTTATTTTTTTAGGTAGAAATATTATATTTTATTTGGGTATGGTGAAAAAGGTCTAAAAGTCTAGTCAAAACATTGAGCCTTAAAATGGCTCTTAAATAATTTTAGATGCATCTATGAAAATTAACATAAGCGTAAATACTACCTACACAAAACTAAAAATTATTCTTATCTTAATATATATCGGTTAAAAAACTGCTGTACAATAATATGGACCTTCGTTTAGTCAATTTGTAAGCATCAACAAGAAAAAGGGATCAATTTGTCTAGATCTCATCGGTAAATGACTTCAATGAACTGCCATTTATCGGAGCTGGGCTGCAGCTATCTATCACGGCCCACTCGAACCTTTGCATCATTGAAGAGCCGGCAGTTGTTCCCTTTGTACAGAATGTAAGCCGTTTAAAGTTTGAGGTGAATATACATACTAATGGGTAAGTAGGTGCTGTTCATTTAAGTGTCAATTGGACGTTGATTTATACTACGTTACTCATAATTGTATGACCTCTAAAACCCCTGGTACAAAATATTGGACGTATTTTCGAAGTTTACTTCGAATTGTTATTAACAAAGAGAAAGTATAATACATATAGTTTGTCCTTTGAGATATTTAAATAATCCCTCCCTTTAATAGAAGTTCCTGTAGTGTGTATACTGTGTAACATTTATCTATGTGTGCCTGCTTAGTATATAAACCCTATGTATCCTATTATTATTCAGTCAATAAACGCATTTATTCGTGAATGGTTGTTTGCTTACTATGATAAGGCCGCCTCCCTTATATGGCGACCATGCCAGGATCGGCACGCATTCCGTGCCCATTTCAGACTGTTACAGTGTGCAATAAAGAAGTGTAAAATTAGCGCGATGTATTGCATCATTATTTCGTTGAGTGCAGTCGAACTGACAGTGTTCTTGAACAAACCATTTAAGTTTCTTCGTCTGGAAACGAATATTTTTCTGATTTAAAATGGGTAGCCAGAACACAAAACAAGAGAAAGAAGACATTATAATCTCCCAGAACGCAGCCGGAGGAAATAATTCCGGTACAATCGAAGACCTGAAGTTTCATATGTCTACGACAAATATAATTCTCGGCGTGATATTCGTCCTATTGATTATTGGAGCAGCTGTGGCCGCGTATAGGTTGTACCGTAGATGTCATAAGAAGTGGATGCGCCGCGAAATTGACCTCTACGGGGCCCGCCGTTACACTCCGAATTTTCGCCGTCGTGAACCCGTGCCTCCGCAGCGAAAAGTGGATGACAGCGTATTTTGTGCGTGAATAAGTGCGCGAGTGTTTCGAATTCGTAAATAACTAGGCAGGCCGGAGATCCAGTATCCGTATGTATGCAGTGCAGTCCCACTATAAATGGACATGAGTGTAACCATATAGACTAATTAATAATTATAAGCATAGCAATAAGTTTGTTAAAAGTTGACTGATATTTTGCTAGGGGGTATGGAATGGAAAGTCAACTCCATGATATTTGTGGAAAGTTAATACAATTGCAAACAAATCTCACTAAATTAGGCCTGAGTAAAAGAACCCACAAAGTCCTTGGGGAAAAACATTTAGAAGCGTATGGTTTGTATGAACAATTTTGTAGTATTCATGAGCAATTACAGTCAGATATAGCAGACAAAAAATTTGGGACCAATGAAACTGCTGATTTAAATGAACTTTGTGATACAATAGTACAAACATATCAAAAAATTGAGACACTCTGTTCGGTAAGTACAATTACACATAAAAACACAGAGCCAACATCAGCCATGGAAAAGTTTGAGTTGAAAACGGCTATTGCGTTATTACCGGTTATGACTGGTGACGAGGAGGTCACCAAACAGCTCATTGCCAACATCGAAATGTATGATACTATGCTGCAGGAAACCGGAAAGTCGTCTCTTATTAATTTCGTGCTTAAGTCAAGACTTTCTGAAAGTGCAAAAATGCGCCTTTCACAAAATTACAGCACCGTAACTGATCTGATTAAAGACATGAAAACCTCACTTTTGTCCAGGAAATCTGATACAGCAATCCAGCAGCAGCTGCAGCTGGCCAGGCAGGACCAGCTCAGCATTGAAGACTACGGTAAGTCGATTGAGAAAATGTTTGTTGAGCTGACTGTTTCACAAGCCGATGGAGACACAAATAAATATGAAATTTTAAAACCTATAAACGAGCGTAATGCAATTAAAAGGTTCTCCGACGGACTAAGAAATACTCGGCTTAGCACCATTATTGCAGCCCGTAACTATGCGACCCTCAAGGACGCCATACGCGGAGCACTTGACGAGAACATATCATCATCGCCTTGTGAAGGACTGGCCTTCAACTATGAGCACGAAAGAGGTAAATTCCGCGGTAGATTTCGACCCGGCGGTAATTACTTTAATAACCAGGCCCGGGGTTATTACCAATCGAATTCATATCGTGGGGATAGTCGTGGCGCATATTTCCGACGCGGAAATTACCCGCGGCGAAATAGTGAAATTAGAGGAAATTCATTTAGTAGGGTTTTCCGTGCACAGTCACCTAGAAATCAGGTGAATACGGCTCAAACGAATGCTGAAGTCGAAAATGAGCAGTTAGAAACGGAAAATAACCAGTTTTTTCGTGCATAATCATGACAATCTAATTTGTGCATGCGACTCACTAAACTCAGCCATATTTAGATTGTCAGGTGTATCTTATTCCTGGCTACTCGATACCGGCGCCTCTATGTCCGTCTTGAAATACGAAGAGATAGTTCGATGTAATATTCCTTACCAAATAGAGAGAGTACGTATCAACGGATTAGGAGGTGAGGTATACTCGGAAGGCTATGCATACTTAGAACTGCAACATGAATGTCACAATTTTAAACACAAATTCTACATTTTGAAACACCTACCATGCCGTACTGATGGTATTATAGGGCAGGATTTCTTTGTCAAATTCAAATGTTTCATGAATTACGAAATTAATACTTTATCACTATCACTAGGAAATAATAGTGAGAGGGTCACATTACCATTCAAACTAGGACCAAGTAATAGTGAAAACTTTATAATACTGCCTCCGCGAAGTGAATCCATTCATTTTATTGATACTCATGTGTTATATGACTGCGTCATTAACCCGAAAGAGTTATGTAAAGGGATATTCCTAGCTAGTATTTTAGTTAAACCACAAAACGGGAAGATACCAATAAAAATTTTGAATACACGTGATAGGGAAGTTCGATTAAACTTGTTTACCCCAGACTTATGTGTACTGGACAGTTTTGATATTTGTTCTTTTGACAACGTTACTGTAAATTCAAATCGAGTGAAACAATTATTTTCCAAATTAACTTTAAAACATTTAAATGAAGAAGAACAGGCGTCTATAGAAAATATTTGTGCAAAATATTCTGACGTATTTTATTTGGACGGGGATAAGTTAGGTGTAACTAACGTCTACCAACAATCTATTCAATTAAAGGAAAATGCCGCACCAGTTTACGTAAAACCTTACCGCCTCCCAAGGTCTCAAAGATCTGAAATCGATAGGCAAATAGAAAAAATGTTGCAAGATGGAATAATAGAAGAATCACAGAGTGAGTGGTCAAGCCCTCTCCTCATCGTTCCCAAGAAAGCTGACGGGAATGGTGAAAAGAAGTGGCGAGTTGTGATAGACTATAGAAAATTGAATGAGAGGATAAAAGATGACAAATTTCCCTTGCCTAATATTACGGATATACTTGATTCACTCTCCGGATCGATTTATTTCACACACTTAGACTTAAATCAGTCTTATTATCAAGTAGGCCTTGACCCAGAAAGTAGAAAATATACTTCATTTACAACTAACAAACAGTATCAGATGAAACGACTACCCATGGGCTTAAAAATAAGCCCTAGTGCTTTTAGCAGAGTTATGACTGTTGCCATGTCCGGGTTAAATTACGAAAAGTGCTTAATATATTTAGACGATTTAATTTGTTTCGGCCGCAATCTCGACCAACATAACAAGAACCTGATAGAAATTTTTGAACGATTGCGAAAAGTTAATTTGAAAATCAACCCTTCAAAATGCCAATTCTTAAAGAAACAAATTTTATACTTAGGTCACGTTGTTTCATCCGAGGGAATTTGTCCAGATCCCGAAAAATCAAAGATTATTCAAAAGTATCCACGCCCATGTAATAGTGACGAAGTTAAACGCTTCGTGGCATTCGCTAACTACTACAGAAAATTCATACCTAACTTTGCCGAAATTACAATACCACTTAATAATTTATGCCGCAAGGGAACTCGATTCGAATGGTCGAATGAATGCGAAAAATCGTTTTTACACTTAAAATGCTCATTAGCGTCACCCCCCATATTACAGTACCCCGATTTTTCAAGCGAGAATGAATTTATTTTACATTGTGACGCATCTGGAATCGCTCTAGGAGCAATGCTTTGTAATAAAAATAATTTACCCATTGCATATGCGAGTCGCTCTTTGAATAAAGCCGAACTGAACTACCCGACCATCGAGCGAGAGCTCTTGAGCATTGTGTGGTCGACACGCTACTTTAGACCTTATCTGTACGGGAAAAGATTCCTTATTAAAACTGATCACCGACCTTTAGTCTACTTATTTAACGTAAACAATCCGTCAAGTAGGTTGTTGAAGTTTAGACTCAGTTTGGAAGAGTACGACTACAAGATCGAATACGTAAAAGGAGCGGATAATGTTGCTGCGGACGCATTATCTCGCATAGTTGTGACATCGGATGAGTTGAAAGATATGAATAGGCATGTTGTGAGTGTGATGACCCGAAGTAAGGCGCGAAAAATTTCTGAGGCACAAACTACCAATGTTTCGACCAATACAGCCACCCCCACTTATAATTGCACTGATCACCCAAAAGTCGTGGAGATGTTTAAAAAACCGAAACATTGCGTTGAACTCGTGGTTGCAAAATGTAACAACAAGAAAAATATTACGGAAAGAATTGAAGGCTTTTCTTATTGCCCAAAAGAGTTAAGAATATACATAGACCCCATGTCCCGATCATGTTCTGCGCGAGACGCATTCGTGAGAGATATAGGTTTATTTTGTGAAAAAATTAAAGTCGACGAACTATATATAATGAATAAAAAAGAGAGTAAAAAATATTTAAAATGGTTAATGAATGAAATAAAAGACAATTCATCGTGGTCCGGGCCACGACTCTGTATAATAAATGACGTCGTAAAAATAGACAACAATGATGATAAAAGAGTTATTATAAATGACTTTCACATACTGCCCACGAGTGGCCACGCGGGGGTGAGGCGTATGTTGAGTAACATGAAAAGACGATATTTTTGGCCAAATATGGAAAGTGACGTACGAACGTTTGTAAAGAAATGTCGTAAGTGCCAACAGCAAAAATACTCGTTACCCACAAAACAACCAATGCAAGTGACATCCACGGCGAATTCTTCATTTGAAAAACTATTCCTAGACATTGTCGGACCTCTAGATAAGGATTATTACGACAATTGTTACATTCTGACTTTACAGTGTGAGCTTACTAAATATATCGAAGCTTACCCTTTAAGGTCAAAAGATAGTGTTAGTGTTGCCAGAGCATTTGTCGAGAATTTCATCCTTAGGTATGGGATTCCGCAGGAAGTTGCCACCGACAGAGGAGCTGAATTTATTTCCAGTACCATGGTTGAGGTATGTAAACTTTTAAATATTAACCAAATTTCTTCCACAGCTTACCACCACGAATCGATAGGTGCCCTCGAAAATTCCCACAAAGTTTTAAATGCTTTTCTTAGAATTCAAACTGATAATAATTCCAGAAATTGGAGCGATTGGCTACCATTTTGGTGTTTTTCTTTTAATACAACTGTACATACCGAAACAGAGTATACTCCGTACGAGCTAGTGTTTGGAAAAATATGTAACATACCGAGCAATTTACAATGTAATAGAGTGGATCCATTATACAGTTGTCAAAACTATGCCTTAGAGTTAAAATACCGTTTGCAAAAGTCTCAACAAGATGCTCGTAACAACCTAATAACTAGAAAACATGTAAGAAAAGTCAACTATGACTCCTATGTCAACCCAGTAGAATATAAGAAAGGTGACTTGTTATTAATTAAGAATGAAGTAGGTAATAAGATCCAATGTTTATATTCAGGACCATATGAAGTTTTGAAAGATATGTCACCAAATGTGCAAATTTTAAAAAATGGTAAACCTGAAATAGTTCATAAGAATCGTACTAAAATGTTTCATACATAAAAAAAAAATACATATCGACGCTGGAAAGCAAACACGTAGTAACCAACACAAGGTCAAAAATTTTTTTATTGCAGTTTCGGAATCTTCGATTTTTTCCGCGTCGATTGGTGCCATCCGCGTGCCGATATGATGAAAAACAAGGAAATTAGGAACTACAAATTTTCCCATTTTTCTTGAAATGTATTCTCCAAACACGTAGTAAGTAGCAAAAAAACCTCTGTTATTTAAATCAAAGCATTTACAGCACTTAAAACCGCCCGTTGTTCTGACGACGATGCTGGTTACTACGTGTTTGCCGCTCATAGATTTGAAAGTCTTGCAGTTACGCCATTTGGCAGTAAATAATATTTTGGCTAGCAGTATCAAATTAGAGAATCTTGTCTTTTACTGCGTTTACAAGGATCACGTAAAGCTAGCTACTTAATAATTACTTCACTTTTGTAGGGTGTAGGGGCTTAGATTCGCGCGCCTTAAAACGTTTTAACGTGGCAGTCGCCGCCATTGCGCATACGCTTACGACGTCACTCAGTGCGGTCCGCGGAACGAAAGTGAGTCGAAGTGTTTGGAATTTTGAAACATTGTAACGAGAATTTTGCCTAAAGTGATTACTGATTAAAATAAAAAAATTAAAACGGATAAACGCACGTATATTCATTAAATTTAACTTCATTCCGACGTTTCGAACACTTTATAGGGGTTCGTGGTCTGCGGGCGACTGACAATCGAGGAAATTTGATAGATCTACTTACATCAAAATAAGAATGATAAGTACAAAACTACCCACAAAGAATATACTAAACCACAGACATTTTAAGGGATGTAGATATTACAAATATTGCAAATGAAGCTAGTTATTCATTATAAGTATTTTCAAAATGAAGACAAAAACAAAATAAATAATCTACGCCGGTTCTATCCCTATACCTCTGACCTGAGAAGAAATCCCTTCTTTTGTATGATTGTATTGTTAGGAAGGTATCCCAATTTTGGGACCGGCAAGAAACTCAGCGGGACACATCTATTAAAAAAACATTTGTAGTACTTCTTAAGATCCACATGCACTAAACCGAAACATACATATTATTTACATACATACGTATTTCTTATTTGTAAAAATTGCCTGTACTAAAAAGCTCAATACCGTCGTACCCATCAGTCTCACGGTCTATGCGAGCCTGTCTGCTCCTTTATTAGATGAACTATAGGATCCCAAGCTGGTGATAGTGATAAGCTTGTTTCTATCCTATTAAAATTTGAATATTTCATTATCACAATGACCTCGCCAAGTGCGAGTCAGACCCGCGCGCGAAGGGTTCCGTACCATTATCATTAAAAAATACAGTTAAATCAACCTATCTCAAAAACTATATGAGATAATTTAATCAAACTAAAAATCGTTGATAGAGTTTATTAATATGCAATATTTTTTTTTTAGAATTTTATAGCACGTAGTTTAAAAAATAGAGGGGGGGGGACACATTTTTCAGACTTTGACAGCTGATATCTCAAAAACGGTTAGCTTAAATAAAAATGTGATGTATAAACCTTTATATCATTTTCAAAGACCTTTCTATTGATACCTCACACGCTTATATACAACTAAAAAAAAATTCTATCCCTCAGTTACATGTATGGAGGGCCCCAACCCCTATTATTTTTTTTACAATATAGTATCACAATTTTGTAGCGGTCGGTAAAACACATATCATTACCAAATTTCATCACTGTAGCATTTATAGTTTCTGAGTAAATCGGCTGTGACAGACGGACAGACGGACAGACGGACAGACGGACATGACGAATCTATAAGGGTTCCGTTTTTGCCATTTTGGCTACGGAACCCTAATATTGTCTGTGGTTAAGTAAATTTTTCTTTGTGGGTAGTTTTTGTACTTATCTTTCTTATTTTGTTTGTTCGAAACATCGGGATGAAGTTCAATTTAATTAATATACTATCCGTTTCTATACTCTTATTTCATGAGCAATCATCTCAGTAACCGAAGAAAATATTAAAGTGATTAGTTTTATTAACAATGTTAGTTTTTATTTTTTTTATTTGGACGTATTCAAAGTAGGCTTTTCTTTTGTTAGTATAGGTATATTATACAAAGTTAACGTTGTGTTTATATTATAATAATTAACTACATGATTATTAATGAAGATAACTGACACTGCAGATATAGACTGAGCAAAAGTAGTATAAAGATAGAATGACATACTTTTTTAGTCGTTTCTTATTTAATAGGATCTCATTATGTTTTCTATATGTAGGAACCAAGTTCATATTGCGTTTATATTATTATAAATATTATAATAATTTATCTTCATGGTTATGAATAAATGATTGATACTTTAGATACAAGATAAACAACTAAAAAATGTTATCAGTCTCAAACGTGCTAGATAGAAGTACTTATAGATTTTTTAGTTGTTTATCTTGTTTAAACTGGGCTCAATTATGTTATACTTTGCTAAAACTATACATTTTATAAAAGTCTAATTATGATTTTTCAAGATAAAGGTATACTTATACGTTTCGTTTTTAATTTAATTATTTCATTTTTGATTATTACACTTCAAGTGGTTTGATTTTCATATTTAATTCCTTTAAGTCTCTTCTCATTTTTAACGAAACATTTGAAAAGTCGTGTGTTTTGTTTCGCGATTCCATTAAAGTCACTTTAAAAGTCATCCTAAAAATGTTGGCAATACATTTAATGCATTTGAAAATACTTACAATACGAAAACAAATAGTGTTACAGCACTGGGCTCATTGAAATTATCTAAAGCATGTGGTTTAACACTTTATTACCGTTACTTTTAGTAAACTTAAAGTGGGTTACTGCGTTTTTGCTATCCACACAAACGATAGAAAAATGCTATTTCATACATTTGTTGACGTCGGTTACTACGTGTTTGCTAACTGTAAAAAAACAACCAAAACGTAGTAACCCACATAACTCCACTTGTAATTACTTATGGTGAAATTTATTTAAATGAAATTAAAGACAAAAAAAATGTGGATATTGTGTCCAATTTTTAATAAGATGTGTCCATAAATACGAAAGTTATGATTTTTTTTTCAAAACTCGGGAGGTTTTTCGGCTCTGGTGAACAATTTCATTTTTGTGGGTTACTACGTGTTTGCTTTTCGCCGTCGATATAATAATGTAATTTTTTTTTCTGCCTCGGTAGGGCGTGTAGTGTGTATACTGTGTAACATTTATCTATGTGTGCCTGCTTAGTATATAAACCCTATGTATCCTATTATTATTCAGTCAATAAACGCATTTATTCGTGAATGGTTGTTTGCTTACTATGATAAGGCCGCCTCCCTTATATTCCGAACAATGTAAACAAACCACTCACGTGCGCTTGACGTGCAAGCGGTGCGACTCAGTCTTACGCCTATAGGTCACTAGATCAAGAGCGGGCCTCAACCTCAAAATCAACCTAGGAAAAAAAAAAATTTTTTTTCATACGCTACAACGCGCACTGTGGCTTGGCTTTATGGTCGTTTTCGTTACATTCTAACTGTAATTGCGAGAGTGACGCATGACACAGTAAACGATAAACGCTGAAACACCGTAAACCTACTACATAGACAAACGACAGGAAATGCGGCCGGATGTCGCTAGCCGGAGGCATGGGATGAAACAATTAGAGCGAATGTTACTCGACTCTCTCTACAAAAATAAGCCAATAAATATTTACATTAATTAACTTTCAAATAATATTACTTATATACGTTAATTAACTTAGTATAAATTATAAATACACATTGGATAAGTATGAATACTAAAATAAACAGTATTAATGTAACCATACATTAAAGAAATACAAATATAAGTTAGTCTATGATGAAACTCGAAATCCGTCAATATCGAGGATCTTTCTGTCACTCGAACGAAGGTGTCACTAGAGTGAGAGAGACAAATCCTCGAAATTTGTGGATTTCGAAGTTCGCGATAGGGCCACTGGATTGCCGCTTTCTGTATCTGACGCCTTCTGTAATGTTATTATTATAATACTGCCGTGCTAACTTAAAAAGACGCATCCCTCATAGTAGTTCTATGGGATATGCGTCCTTTTTAGTTAGCACGGCAGACTAGGTTATTAGGTATGTTTATAATTATGTTTCTTCATTTTATTCAAGGCTGGTTTTCATTTCAATATTAAGATTATCTGACAAAAGTCGGAGCGGCCAAGGCGCTTACATAATTGTATAATATGAGTAGGCCTAATCTCTTATCATAGCGTTACGAGTAAAGCGCTTGTTTACCTATTTTGAGTTCCGTGGCAGATCCTATGTATGAATCTAATGGCGGCTGTACAACAAAGCCTCAACTTAATGAAGAATTAAAAAATATAATCGATATTTATTTTTCATAAATAGAACCATGATCTTCTTTATTAATCGCGTACACACAGACAGAAGATAGGCCCCAGTATAAGAACAATTCGTGACCGGAATGACGAGTGGAACAACTTAAATAATAATCCGAATAAAAAAACCTCCTTCGAATTATTATTCGTTAAAATTTGAAGAAGGTATTTTCCCGTGGACGTGCTTGCTCGTCAGCTCAATTGGTTTTGAGATGTAATTAAAAAGGTACTATCTTAATTATCTGTTTTAGTTTGATAATTGAAATTTACTGTATAGGGATTTTCTACAGTGAACAATGGATTAAAGCTTAGTCTAGATTATTATTAATTATTAACATCAAAACTACAAGCCTTCCATACCAACGAAAAGTGGATTTTTTTTTAAGTTTTGTGATACTTATTAAAATATATCACATAAGGTACACCCGGCTAAGATCGGATCTAATGTAAGATCGAATGACCGCAATAACTACTAAAATAGTAGTATTTTTTCCTCACGCTAGTATGCAACAACCGCTCAGCAGCATCAGTCGTGAGCTACGAACGTTTAAAAAAAAGTCTTTTTTTTCGAGATTTTATGGAGATCCGATATTTAACAGGAAGCTATTCCCCTTCTTTTGCTTACTTTAGAATTGAAATTAGATACTAGTCCGATCTTAAGCCAAGAAGGTTTTCGGTTGGGTGTCTTGAAAAAAAATAGTACAAATTTGAGTGTCGATTACTCCTGAGCTATTCGGTGGAGCGGCATCAAGTAAATTTATATTAAAAGCTTGATTTCTTTTTTATCACGTACACATCACAGGTAAAAGTTAGAGAGAAAAAAAAATGTTTTTTTGTGACATCCTTTCAACTCACCGAAAAATAGTCCAGTCTTACCCGAGTATACCTTACCTACAGAAACACAAAAGGAAAACGTATCGACATATAGGTACCTACTTATCTTTACTCAAATTATATTTGAAATAAATTTTATTCTTAGTCTATTTTGGAGGAGGAAACCCTAATAATAAGTATCCTGCAGTTGTCCCTTTTTTAAGGTTCCGTAGTAAACTAGAAGCCCTTATAGTTTCGCCATGTCCGTCTGTTCGTCTCTCTGTCCGCAGCATAGCTCAGTGGCTGTTAGTATTTACTAGAAATCTGCAATTTGGTATAGGTAAACATATTGTATCACGGCAACAAAATGATAGAAGAGTAGAAAAAAATTTTTTTCATCACACTTGCTGTCTAAGGGCGCCATTGCTTGCGTGCGTAGCAGGAGTAATAGAAAAGTGATATTCCCTAGGGAGTAATAGAAATGTCAGTACGTCATTTAATAATATTATGTCTTAAAACTTATTTTTTTGTCGGCAAGCATGATGAAAAGCATTGTATGCATCAAGGTAGGTAAGCGGAATACTAACTCGAGTTATAAAAGCCCTCCGCCTGACGGGGTCGGGCTTCTAACACTCTCGTTAGCAATTCCGTACTTACCTCCCTTGATGTACAATGTACTATTTTTCGTGTAGCTACACTCCTGAAGGGGCGATATTTTTTTTGTTTTTCTCAAATAGTGTGGGGTATCGTTGAATAGGTATTTTAAAATTATTTTCTAAAGTACAGATCGAAGCTTAGTCTTAAATTTTTGGCATCTCTCTCTGTCACTTCAATGAAGGCGTAAATGGAGTGAAAGAGACTGATGGTCGAAATTAACACGTTGAGTGCGGTACATGCCAATTTTGACTTGTAATGAACTTTCTTCTGGTGCGAAGTGAAGAAGTAGCTTGTCTCTGTCTGGTGCGGGGTCGATTTGACTATGAAATCCTTTGAGCTAGAAGGAGTCAAGTATACATTTATGTGTCTTTCTATAAACAGTTCTATCTAGTAGGTACATTAAACTTTACAAGACAAATTTGACTCGTACCGCACTAGGTGAATAAAATAATCAACCAGTGCGGTACCGACCAAAAGTGTCTTGTATACCTACTGTCTTGTACAGCACCACAAGTACGGGTCAGTGCAGCCAGTGCGGGGGTAACGATTACGTGTTTTTTGTTTATCTTTCTATGGCACTTCCGATTTCATCATGAATGCACCGAGAAAACGATCGCGAAGACACGGAGTGCAGTGAAAGTGTAACTACGAGTAGTGAACGAAGTGAAGCGAAAAATCGGAAGAATTTGTAATTTTAATTAGAATTTTTTTTAATTATAATAATCGATATAGAATAGAAGAACTTTAAGTATTCAATAACTATAAAAATAATATATAATAATTTAAACTTAACTACTTAATTACAATGCCAGTGGTGTACATTTTATGAAGCGTAACTGAAAAGGTCCACACTAAGCTTCATGTCGAGGGACCCTTGAGGACCCTGGCGCTTGTCGTTCGTGGGGACACTATCCGGGGATATCGATACTATTATTTCATTATATTTCCCATCCCTACCAAAACATCGACTAGACGGCATCTGCCCTATTCCCTTGGTGCGATACAAGTCAAATTCGTATCGTTAATTAATTTTCCTATAATGCCTAAACGAAGTACGACAGTGTGTAACGACACTAGCCTTAGATCATTCAATTGTTTAACTAGCCATTGTAATCAATAAATCATCGATTTGTAAAACCAACAACGATATATCATCTAAAATAGAGACCTTAGACACAAACCAAAAGAGCCTTGTACCGCACCAGTGTACGACTATCCTACAATTCAAAAATGGTATGTATAGCACTGCAAGTAAATCATAAAATTATGTTCCCGCATTCAACGTGTTAACGGTTTTCAAAGAGAGCGACATGCCTACTGGTATTTTAATTAATTTAATAAATTGTAATTATTATTTAACGAATTGTAATAATAACTTCAACAAATAGGTATGGAATGCACATGCCAAAAGTCCGTACCCACTTTATAAATGCAGCTGTTCATGAAATGCTATTTTAACGCTTTGATGATTAAATAGTTATGATTCATGACTGAAGATAATTAATTCATGTCTCAGAATTCTATTTAATAAAGTAGAATGAACTAAGAGTAAATGTAATGAATATGAAATAACTATTTTGTTTAACAATATTTCAACGATATTAATATATAATTAAGCAATTAAAATGTCGATGAAACTAAGTGCTTGAGACATTCGGAGAAACGAAAATAAACCCAATTATTATAATAATTATTATGTTAAAACGTGCATTTGGTAAATATGAAAATAGCTAAGTCACGCTCAGTAGCCATACCAAGAGTTGTCTGAAACAAGACAACGAAAATAATTTTGACCCAAATAATACTTTTATCAGGAAGCCTCGCTCCTCCTTATCAAATAGTCATCATCATCATCATCAGCCTATGATAGTCCACTGCCGGACGTAGGCCTCTCCTATTAACTATGCATATAGACGCATTAGGAGGTAAATGCCCTTAATCGCCACGCTGGGCAAGTGGATTGGCGATCGCAGTAATGTGTCCACTATGATGACGCTGCTGCCCATCTTCAATATTTATCAAATAATGGTCAGTGACACTTCAATCCCTTAAGTAGTCGATTCTTACGACACCCGCAGGAGGACTTGAAGTGGTGACAGATGTATTCTTACTGCCGTCAAATAGTACTAACAAATAATTCTAAATGAGAGGTAATAAATCGGATCCCATAATTGGTATGTCAGTATGTCGCCGTGAGATAGATTTTCCATCTTTTACTAACTATATGAATAAAAGAGGGATGGATAGTCTATCTCGCGGCGACATATTGTCGCACTAATTCTATGCTAGGCCCACTGGAAAGTAAAGGATAGGTACGTTATATTAGGATAATTATATTTAAGTTACATTAGACCAGGCCAGACTTTATTTCAGTAAATTTATCAGCAAAGGTTATGTAAGGCGATCTGGGTACAATTAATTAGTGACCTGTTTGAGCTAAGTCCCTCGACGCCAAGCTGCCCAGTAGGCGGATGGTCCAATTAATATTGTTTGTATTAAATATGCTCAACTTTCGAATATACTATTTCTATCTGACATGGTAATTTTTAAATAATACTTTACTTTTTGATATAAAGAGTGAATGTAATATTAAACACGTTTCTGCACACACACACACACACACACACCTACACACACACACACACACGCATGCATAAATATGTTATTTAAAATAACTAGATTCATTTTGAATTATTACGTACTATTTGATAAGGAGCAAGGCTTCCTGATACAAGTAGATAGTTTTTTTACTTCAAAATGTATTTTGTCTTTCATCGTTGCTTGTTCATTTCTCAAATGTACAATAAAGCTTATACATACATACATGCAAGTATTATTTACTTAATAGGAGGTCTCAACCCACTTGTAAACTGCACCAAAATTGTTAAAGAAAATAAATATTTTTCATTTTAATTTTCAATTTAATGCACTTATAAAATCCAGGCGACATTTTGGTTGTAGGAGCTACACATGTTCTAGTCGCTTGCCGGTAGGCTTAGCAGCAGAAAGAACGCACCACCGCGTTCTCCGCGTTTAGCTTGGCAAAAAAGAGTAGAAATTAAAAAGTAGCAACATCGTAGTGTCGTCCTTTTTAAATCAATATGCGTGAGAAAACGGGACGACACTACAATGTTGCCACTTTTTAATTTCTACTCTTTTTTGCCAGGCTGTAATCAAAATCATGTGAATTATTAAACTACAGAGCTCGGCCGCTATGAAGTCAAACCAGATACGTGACAGCTGTCATTTCAATGCATTATGTGTTTAAAAGTGACATTGTTGACAGATAATGTATTGAACTGAAAGCTGTCAGGATTTACTTGATAGCGGCCGAGCACTATAGAAACTTCCTTCCTAAGGAAATTCATCGATAAGTGAATACTTATTTCGAAAAATCGGGCCTCTCTGAAAATCAGCGTTACGTAGTGTGCCTTGCGGCGCACTATGTGACAACAAGCTGAGTGAGGACCCTTTGGCACAATTTCGATAGTTATTTTAAATAACATATTTATGCATGCTGAAAATGACTGGTATTGTTACTGTACATATGTAGGATCTAAGAATTTGCATGCTGTCTGTGAACAGCTGAAGAAGGTGGAAGTGGAACATATCCATATTTACTTTAAGACCTGTATATTGACCCTTTTTCTGCAAATTAATTATGATTTATGATTTATGATATCTTTGTTTTTAATGTCATATAATTTTAAGTTATGTTTTGTGCTAATAATTATATTCATTTTATTCATTCATTTAAATGTCATTTCATCATAACCGATAAGTTCAACGGATAAAAATATAAATTAGTTTTTAAGTAAAACAATCTTATTTAACACCTTCGCTGCGGCAATTAAGTTAAATTGTAATTAACCATACTTGTACAGGTCACATATGACCTGTTCCGCACTGAGCGTGTTAAGTTTGATATGGCACCACAAACTGGAAAAACCGGACACCTTAAATTTAATTGTCAAGGAGACTTGCAACGCATGTCAAATGTTCAATGTCAAAAATTGGTTTAGCAGAAGTGGTCGTAAAATCGGTCGAAAGAAGTTGATACGCGGTGAAGTTAAATAAAACCGTTTAAAAGAAACCTTTGTTGTATGGGAGGCCCCTTAAATATTTTTTTCTACTTCCGTGCCTACTTTTATTTGTCATTTACATGGTCGTCAACACAGCTTTAAGCCCCTCCTACCTTACAGATGTCAAGATTAGTCTATATTATATATTTCCTATAAATAAACGCATTCGAGCATACACGCAGTGCGTTTTTTACATTTTAAGACACCTCGTGTATACAAGACTTAATGAAATACATGGCTGCCAACCTAATTTTAAATGTCATTTCTGATGAAAAGTAAACCACAGAGTAGCTTTATTTTTTAATTTTGACGTCTCCCGCCCGACCTTGATGATAAATAAAATTTTGTTTGACTAAGAATATTTCTCAAATTTACTATTTTATTTCAAAATAAGTGTGTGGTCATAGAAAAAGTATTGTAAGCAACATTGTTTAACTGAGTCAAGAAATGCTCGTGGCGTCTTTAATAACAATTTTCGGCTTCGCCTCAAATTGTTACCCACGCCACTCACCTTTTTTGACCTCTCTTAAGCAAAGGTTGCATAACAAATACTAAAAACTATATTCTAGTTTTTAGTATTTGTTGTCAACTAACGATCATGAGATTCATGAGTCACCAGATACAGCCTGATGACATACGGACAGACAGCGAAGCCTTAGTAATAGCGTCCCGGTTTACTTTTTGGGGATGGAACCCTAAAAAGTTAGGAAAAAAGATGAAAAGTCATGAGGTAAGTAAACGGATTTAATATTTTGCATTTCGGAATACGCCTCCTAGAACTCGTTAAACGAGTTTCAGCCGCTGCACGCTGCCGCCATTCCATTTAAACTAAAGCCTTCATCCAAACATTCCTGTATTAAGGTAAAACACGTTTTAAATCATTATATTCTTCAGACATTATTCTCAGGCTTCAACGGCAATATTAAACTCCTTAATAAACTCTAAAAGGGAAGTACGTAAATACAAAGTCAAAGCGTGTATAATTCAGATTCGCGCTGGAGTACCCCGTTAACAAAGGTCGTGTTTTGTATAGAAAAACAGCTTACTTTCGACGTTTCGCTTTTGAGGGGATTTGGACTCCCTGTAAGTTATACCGGGAGAGATAGGATGAGATGCTCCCGCAAATAGGGGAATTGTTTAACCTTAGTATGTAGCTACTATGCTTTTTCTTAGCAAACTATGCTAATACATGTTTGGATAGCCACCTTGTAAAAATATATGGAAGAGTCTTAGTATTAAAAGGAAGCATGGTTCATGGTCGCAGGAGTCCGCTGGATGCGGGTGGCGCAGGACCGGTCATTGTGGCAATCTTTGGGGGAGGCCTATGTTCAGCATTGGACGTCTTTCGGCTGATATGATGATAATGATGATGATAATGGTCCTTTTTTCAGATCAGAGTGCAGAGATTTAACTATAGACGTTTATCGAGGCTACGAGTTTAGCTTAAACTCACTCCATCGTAGGCCGCGTCTCTGCCCTTGGCTAGTCTGTGGCCATGAGTATACACATAAAAAAAAACACAGACATGCCTTTGTCTGTTAACTGAAACTCCGCCAAAACGAGGTGGCTTATGATGTTCCCGTTTTATACATTTATCGTGCTACGCGTCACTTTCGAACTTGCATACTTGTTAGAACCTGACGGCAATGACGATAAATGAATAACACGTTACCATCATAACTATCATAAGGCACTGCTCTCACTGCGAGCTACTAAGCTATGAACTATGGCAAAACACGAACAAAAGATTCACACTCCCACGTAAAAAAAGAGACGGCTATAATCGCCCGGCTGATAGCTGGGCGAGTATCGCTGTGTCTCTTTGATTTTGCACGGGAGTGCGAATCGTTTGTTCGTGTTTATAGCCTATGTAGTTTAAGCCTACTGTAGGCTGTTAAAAATGTAGATGCGTATTGTTGATCGCTCACAGAAAATTCGAATTGAAATAAGGCGACCGCCTTATTTCACTGTCAAAAGTTGTCCACAAAAATTTACTTCGTAACACAAAAATTATGATGTTATTTGTTTTCATTAAAGGCTTTTAACTATTTTTTTTTTTATAATAATCGACAATAAACACATCCCTAACACTACACTGACGAAGCAAGGCAACTTAATGCAATTTTATGCTGCTAACCTGATTAAAACATTTTTAATCTGTATTTATAATCACGAAGGTAAGCGATAATCTTCAAGAGTTAACCTATTATGATTTAAGTGGTTAATATAGTTTTAAGTATGCAAGTTTTATGTAACAGGTTTATGCAGGTTTATTTTATGTAGAATTTATTTTTAGTTTAATTTGCGACAAATCACATACAATTAAGCCAAGAAGGCTTCGGTAAGTGACAAACATATGTACCCTAGACCTAAGATTTTGATTTTGAATAAATAATTGAAAAAAAAGTGGACGTATGTGAAATGTATTAACTCTTTCAATGATAAGAATAACTAGAGACGTGTGCTGTGGTGGATACCATGCCGGTAAATAAAATAAAATGATTAAATTTGCCAGATCGGATGTTTTCATAGCAACTTTCCTGCTGACAGGTGAATTAGGCTAGGATTATTCGTCATTCGAATTAGTGTGTACATTTTGATGCCAGAGAAAAACATTAAATAAACCTAAAAGAGGTAAAAATAGTACATTGTAAATGTTTTTCATCGTACTTGCGGACAAAAAAATAAGTTTTAAAACAAAATATTATTCTGTGACGTACTGACATTTCTATTACTCCCTAGGGAATTTAACTTTTCTATTACTCCCGCTAGTAGCAATGGCGCGCTTAGACAGCAAGTGTGATGAAAAATATGTAACGTCATCTCTCGCAACAACGCATGATCTTTGAGACTGAAACCTAGACTATTAGGGTTTCACTCCTGGTATTGCATTACCATCGAACATTATTAACATCGAAATTCAGTCCTTATCTAATTAATAGTTTCAAAAATAGTCTTCCACTTGTATTACAAGTTACAAGCTTTTGAGAAATGGGCCCCAGAAATTTCGAGGATTTGTCTCTGTCACTCTAATGACGCCTTCTTTGGAGTGACAGAGATAAATCCTCGAAATTTACGGGTTTCGTAGTTTGTGGTAGCAGGCATCCATAGGCTACAGTAGCTGCTTGCGATAAAAAGGCCCGTTTGTTTTTTCACTATGGACTTTTCTTTTGAAATCAAACTACTTTTTACATATAACAAGTTAGTTTGTAGTTTTTATCACATTTTAAAGCTATACGATAGACTTAGTTTGTGATATTTATAGCGTGACAGAAGACCTCAATATTTATGGAATATTAAGGTCTCTGCCCATTAGACCGTACCATACCATGACCGTAGCATGAAAGTATCAGACAAAAAACTATTCTTTGTATTGAAAAGTATGATCAGACCGTGTTGGCCGGCGCCGGAACGTCCTAGTGGGCACAGTCTCACACTTTTCAATACAAAGAATAGTTTTTTGCATGATTACGTTCATGCTACGGTCATGGTATGGTACGGTCTAGTGGGCAGGGATTTCTATACATTGCTTAATATTTTGTAAAAAAACATAAATAGAAACTAATTTTTAATTTTAATTACTCGTTTCTGTAGTTTATATTACAGACAACATCCGGTATACTGTCAGACTATCACTAATAAGGTACTTATTTAAAAGATACATAAACAGGCATGTACAGTATATAAAATGCCCAAATATAAATATATATATATATATATATATATATATATATATATATATAATGAGCTTACCGTGGGACTAGGTCGATTTGTGTAAGATGTCTAAAAAATATATATATATTATTATTTATCTTTGGAAATCTTACAAAAATCTACCTAGTCCCACGATAAGCTCAATTAAGGCTTGTGATATATGTATATTATATCCGGAAGCTTCGGCATATTTGCGGCATATACCATAAAAAATAGCTGTTTCGGAATAGCACCTACTTTGGCAATACATTTCACGTGTTTTCGAGGTTGAAAGTAAAAATAAAGCCTTCATTCGTTACAAGCCACTTTTAATCACGGCCTTAATCCGGCCCCGGCTAATCCCCGAACGAATCCAATTGTCCGTCGTAGGGCGAAAAGTCCGTTTATAACCAATTTATGCGTATGTCGGACCTGGGGGCTTATGATGGTTATATCGTTTACCAATTGTCATCGTCTATCCAATTCTCTACATTCAGTGACAGCCAGAACATGGTTGCGGGCACAGATACAATAATCGTGCGGATGATTTGACAATGACAGTTTGGCATCAACTACAATTGTGCTTTATTAAAGTTTTAGACGATTTTGTTTGGATTGGGGCCTCGCTGGAGCTTATGATGATCGCATATTTACCGTTGACAACTAAAACAAATTGTATTTTTGTAAAAAATTTAACTTTTAGTACCATAATTTTGAAATTGGCGGCGTTTACTTTGAGTGACGGATCTCATCGACGCACGTGAATTCTTGACCGGATAATCTGACGTTTAATAAACCATCAAAGTGATCAAATTTCAAGTTAACTTGACAATTTTGTCGGGCTGCTTGAAGTGGCCGATAAGCAGTATCGTAGGTTTTTTTTTAAATAATAATTATATGTTCATTAGATTTTAGTGAGAATACTAATAATTACACGTTGATTCAAAAGCTAGTACGTTCTCTCTAGTAAGACTAGTGTATTCTGTGTAGTAGTCTCTTGTAAGCACACTCAACGAGCGATCGAATTATGAATGAAGATATCCGTGAAACTAAAGTCACCGACGTAGCTCAGAAAATCTCAGAGTGCAAGTGGGCTGGACAAAATGCCCGAAGAACTGATGGCCACTCACTGGAGCAAGCGAATATTTGAGCCATGGCTTGGCCTGTAATATATCCTGCCTTATTATCCTGACGGGTCACTCATACTTTGTGGTAAAACTATAATAGTAATTCGTTTACCTTTTTTTACCTTCACCATTTATTATTTTTGTCAACCTCCGTAGCCTAAGTGATAGGGACCCTGCCTAGAAAGCTGGAAGTTTAAGCTAGAATCCCTGCGAGAACATTTTTCTGTTTGTTTATCACACATATTTGTTCATTGGTTGGTTGTTTTACATAATGTATTTCTGTTGCCTGTGAGCTTTTGGGACACAAAATAAACCCCCAAGGGGCTTTTTGACAGTTTTAGAAGGCTCAATCATTATTTTTAATTAAAATAAACTACTAACAAAGGTACTATTAAGTACTACTTACTTACTAGGTACTACAGGTTCCTCAACCTAAATTAATTTCCAAACAAATCGGCTAGGCCATCTACTCTGCGTCCCAAAACCTCACTGGCAATGGTTATGGGTTATGCATTTCTTTTTTGGCCACCCTGTGTATTGTTGCTTACTGTCCACAATACAACTTAACTCAAGACAGGAACCAGAAGGTAGTGGAAATGATGCCAGTTGTTTATCAAATTGGTAAATAAATTCGCTAAATAATATATTCTAATGTAGGTAAATAATACTCAATATTGATACAGATTATTAACTAGTTATTTTTATATTCTAGCTGACGACAATGAAACAAAATAATCCAGAAATATTACCTCAACGCCGCAAGTGATGAAATAAAATGAATATGAAAACACTGCTGACAGAAAAAGTAGAAGTAAAAAGACAATGCTACATGCATGAAAAAATAACTAAACAAAATGACATCCTGAAGGAGATTAATAATAAATAATAGGTAGTATACTAAATGTATGTCAGTCAATTAACGGTAATCTATAGAAAGCATACCTACATACCATAAAATGCTTCAACTTTTCCATATGTTTCATATTTTCTAAATGAAAGGTGCAAGTTATGAAATTAAGTTAATTATGATATTACATTTTTAAGTCAAGATTATTTGATTGAAGAATTAGGACTGATATTGTAAATTTATAGTCATACATGCACTCATGGTATTGAGAGAATTTCAAAATGTTTTTACTTTCATGTTAAATTAGAGTTTTTGTATATTTATCATTCTTTCTAAATCAATAAGCATGTCATGAAACCTAGCCACTATGATAGGTACTTACTGTGATTACACATTTGTATTAATATTGGGTCATTACTTACCTATGAAATTGGTGTTTTTGGTCATAGACAGTTGATTCCTAATTTTATTGTCTAAAGAGAAACTTAAATAATTCTTTGTTTTCAACAGTGTACTGTGTAACAAAGGTTTTATCACACTAATAATCGTTTTTTCCCCTTAATTGAAAACAACTCTTGCCATATGCTGCCGGTTCATATGTTTGAAATAGGTATAAGTAAACATATGATAGTACCTTATTTTATGAAATAGAGATATGTATACAAAAGACGCCTTAAAAGTGACTAATATTACTGGCAAAATTTGGTTTATTTTGATTTTGACGTCAAAAAAATATAGGGTGAGGTTGTCAACAATGAGCCACCATAAATTTTAATTTTAATAAATTCAGTCAATATAAGTCCAATGGGCATTTTTTTAGATAAATAACAAATGCTTTTGTTATTTATCTAGCTTTAAATTTGCATTATAAATTTTTATTAAAAGCCAATAGAAGCAGAGATAATTTACGTTTTTAACAGATGAGAAATGGATCATTGTGTACAATCTCTGGTACAGATTGAACCGGTACTAGGTATTCAATGAACCGGCCTAGTACACAATGACCTACCACTATATCATTGCATAGTGTTTGATTAACAATTGCAAAATATACAAACTGATTTAGGTAAATATAAGGCAATTTAATAAATACATCATTTACGATGTTAAAATATATTTATTTGTTTAAACTAAGAATATTTTAATAATGTAATCATCACAATATCCTTCATTTTATGAAAACTGAAGTCATGCAAGTCAAACAACTTAAAGTATATTTATAATCTTGTCATTTTTGTACTAAATAGTAACATAATGCCAGGTATATTTATATTAACTCTTAAACGTGGCAAAAGTTGTACAAAATAGACCTTCCAAAGGATTAACTAGAGATTTATTAACAAATCAGCCTCTTAGCGTAGGTAAGTTAATTTACAGTCTTTAGCTGCTTTTCAAATGCCCACCAACAGCATGGTTGACAGAGCAAGATTAATTCTCTTAGCATCCTTGGTATTATGACCACGGTTTTATCTTATTCCCACTCTTGTTCTCCCTATACTAAAAAATGAAATTATATTTAACAAAGTAAGTAATTATATCACAAATAGAATGTTCCTGAATTATTTATATTCATAGGACAAGAAAATATTTAAAAAAACGTCTGATGGCACACAGTCATGGATCATTATGTACTTCTAGTTATGGGAACCTCCTGGTTCATTGTGTACCTACTCTAGCCTCGTGGGTCATTGTGTGCTAGATATACGTTTTCATGTTTTAAATTCGGTAGTAGATTTTTTTTTCTCTCTCTTGATAATGTCAGACGATTCGAAAATGCTTATTAATAAGCTTACTTGAATAAAGAATAGTTTGACTAGTCAACTAGTTTGGTAAAAAATGAACGGTACAAGAAAGCCGTAAGCCGTATCAGTGAATGTCAAAAAGATAGAGAAATAGCCACTTCCCACAACTGATTAATGTGATAAATTAAACATAACTACATTCCGAGAAAATAAAAACTAAACATTTAAGTTTTCTTGACCAAAATCACAATATAGTTCACTACACGTGCAATTTCAACGCGGACCGGCCAGGCGGCCACCGACTGGGGAGTGGGGACGCGTGCCTATGTTCGCAGTTTGCTTTGGCAAATGGCAACGTTGCATTTTCGAACCGCCGGTTCATTGTGTATCACTGGTTCTCTGTTGCCCACCTTACCCTACACAAATGTCACTGTATGGAAAATAGACTTTTCTGCCGTCCGGCCGGCAAACAGCACATTGCCGGCCGCTGCGCTAAACTAAGTTGCCGCCTGCCGGCTTCGTTGAGCAGAAAAATAGTATACACAGACACACCTCGGCTGTTAAATGGGAAAGCCTTGGATCACATGTTTGTCTACAATTAAATTACACGTCATCAGAGACATTTCCCACTTAAACAGCCTCGGCATGTAATCTACTATTTCACAAAAGTCTCCATAATACTTAAACTCCAAATTCATACGTAATCAAATCAAATCAATAACCTACTATGTAATTATTTTTTAATTTGACTATAACTTAAGAGTACTTACAACTCATTAAGATGTTTTAGATACTTAATTATTTATCTTAGGCTACTCAGCTGAGGGTAAATTTCTTATTATATTGACTGTAATAAATATGTTGATTCTATTATTAATTTTGGCTTTGTTTTAATGTTTATGAGTATGAGCCCGTGTGAGTTAAAGGTCCTGTAATATCTATTTACCTACCTAATTTATTCAGTATAATGTACCTAATCAGTAGCAGTCAACATGCAAAGCATTTTCCCATAAATATCGTATGGATATCATAATACGGATATATTGCAACTCTATTGCCAACATGTTACACTATTATAGTATAGTATAGTAGATATGTGATGATATTTATGATTAATTGCACTTACGTTAAAGTACTGATTGAACAAGTAGAAATAAGAAACGAATGTAAGATATAAATTATATAATAGATTGAAGACAAGATACAATTTTCTTTGAAAAATATTTTTACACTAAGTGCTTGCAGAGCTTGTCCTGCTAACTAGTCGCCTTGTGGTATCTCTTGTCAGTGCTCTCTGAAATGCTGATGATAATTTTCGACGCTTTTTCAGATGTAGGTAAGGAAACACACACATTACTTATGGTTTCATTAATATGCATCAGTCGGACGGGCCGTGTGTCTGTTTGCCACCAACGTAAAATGTATTGCCAAATCTTTAATTAATACATCAGTAGAAAGTTAGCAGCTACTTTTTTGCGGAGTAAAATTACAATTGTCTCAAGAAACACGACAATGTAGCGAAATTCTGACTCTTGTCAAGAATCAACGAAAATTCTTCTAAACCTTGTGACAATTGTGACCTTCGAAAATAAAAAATAGGTGATTAACGATATAAGCAAGTTTTCATAATTCTATGTAGGTAGCAAACATGCACACAGACTATCCAATAGTAAGCGGTAGTCGTAGCCTGTGACGGCAGTAAAAGTGATATTTTACAAATATCACACCTGTCATTATGGTGAAACGGCCTCTATTTCAGGAGATCATTGGAGCTGGAGATTTGTAGTTCGGTGCAAAACTGAGTCATGCAAGGCAAATACCTGAACAAATATGTCAGTGCACATTGAAAGGTTCCTTGACACGGTGTTTAAAATGGACTTTATTAAAGAACACATAAGGTCTATTTTAAGAGTCGTTACACACCTTTCCATGTGCACTGACACAAATTTGTCGTTAAGAAATATATGTTGTGGATACTAAATTCCAACACATCATAAGCCACATTTAAAAGAGCATATGTTCTATTGAACATATTGTGAAAACACAAATCAAATTATTTATTAACTAAATACTTTGATTTGTGCTTTTATTTTTTCCCCAGTAGTTACACTACTTAATACTATATAAATTATAAATGCAGGCATCAGCCGCGAAAGCTGAGCACGTGGGTTCGATCCCCACCTTGGTCGTCATAATGTTCTATTTTAACTAATGCTTTACTTGCTTGTGTCAAAGAAAAATATAAATAGAGAAAATAACAAAAAGGAAGTTTGACAATTTTTGGATTAGGACAGAATAAACAGTCATACATTGCTCATATGCTTTTGGTAAAAATAAACTATGTCAAAAGTCACTCTAGCTGGTTAAATCCTCTAAGGGGATTGAATAGGCAATCAAAGAAACTTGCATGTAATAAAAATATATTGGAAGTCAAAAAATATAACAGTCCAATGAATGAAATAAACTATCACAATGATACTCGTAGAATTATTGACTCGGTTCATGACATTCTCATGCTCCCTGCATTTTCCAACAGGATTTTTTTGTTCCCTGTATTGATTCTCTACTGCAGTTATATCAGCTGTCAGCTGTGCAGATTGTGGCTTCAAATTCTGAAATTAAAAACAACTAATTAGATTTAAGTACATTTTGATTTCGATTTTGCCGTGTGGTGAGGCAGTAAGAATACATTTGTCACCACCCCAACTCCTCCTGCGGGTGTCGTAAGAGTCGATGTACAACTTGCGCACTTAATTCATACAAACTTGTTTGCCCAATGCCCCGAGAGATGGCGCTGTTCTAATGGTGAACTGAGTAACACGGTTCACAGTAGACTCACCGAATAAGATTGTTTTTTTTTGTTTATTGAGATTTGTGTGGAGAGTTCAGCATTATAATTTAATATACGTCAGTTTATAATTAAACTCGGTATTTGATTTAATGCTTCCTTTTCGAGACCCTAGAGTACGGAGTTTGTACAGTCGACTAAGAGATTGAAGTGTCACTGACCATTCTACAAGATTAATGATGGGCAGCAGCGTCATCATAGTGGACACATTACTGCGATCGTCAATCCGCTTGCCCAGCGTGGCGATTATGGGCATTTACCTCCTAATGCGTCTATACGCATAGTTAATAGGAGAGGCCTACGTCCAGCAGTGGACTAACATAGGCTGATGATGATGATGATGATGAACTTCTGCCAGTTAAGGCAAACTGAATAAACCTTATTTTGAATACATAATGCCTTGCTTTTTAATTAAATTATGCTCAATAGACATCCATAGTGCAGTCAGCAAAAATAATACAGCCAAATTGTAGTTCAGGAAATTAAATTAAATTTAAACAAATGTACCTCCCTAAATTACTGTTACTGACTGTACTTGTGTAATTCTAAAATTAAAAATGTAGTACAAATTAGTCATAAATGTGATTATAAAAGTGAAAAAAATCCTTTAAGGAATACGGCTGTCAAAGTGATACTGTTTTGACAGTACCTGTGGCTGTGCCGCTGCCAGTTCGCCGTTGAACGTCCGGGGGCCCCTCTTGTTACTACATGGGCTGGTCTAGATCTGGCAGGCCTTCTGATTCTGGCTTGTTTCCCACTGAAGTTCCTATTCAATCTGAAAAATGACATGATATGTAATTAGTCAAATATTTCTTAACTGACTTATGTAACTACTTTTTTTTCTATAATACCAGTCCATGTAACTTTTCATCTATCATGTACATGTCAAGGATGATATTATATCAACCATAATTATTGTTACCTATAGAATTTTATTATAACTACATTAAATGCAATCCGGTCTTAACTAATATTCCATGACCATCAAACAACAAATGAAAGAATATATACACTATTATATTGTGCCCAAAAAACAAGTTTTGATCCCCTACTAATAAAATTCACTGCACATAAATACAAAGCCATGACTAGTTTACTTGAGACAGTATTGGATTCTTTATTTATTCTATTATTTCAATAGTTAATAAGCCTTACATCCATTAAAACCAAAACACAATAAATAAATGACATGGCCACAATTATTTTATTTCTCATTAGAGGTCAAATGTCAAACATGGCTTGTTCTATTACTAAACATAATTTCAGGTTGTACAACCACCCAAAAAATTGTCCAGTGCTGCATTTATGTAACTAAAATATGTATTATAATTCACCTGGTTACAAAAAATATATAAATATACAGGGTGTTCCACGAGCCACTGAAAACCTTGAACGGGGTAATTTGGTAGGTTAAACAGTATAACTTTTACTATGGAGCTAACCCAGAAATCTCAAAAAAAAATTGCCATTTTCAGTGGCTCGTGGAACACCCTGTATACTTACATAGTTAACATAGCAGGTAACTAGGTACGCACCTGGTTGGCAGTGTCAGATCGACTACAACACAATATTAGTGTGTGTTTCGTATTTCAGCGGCAATTGCTTGCAGCTCCATGCCTTATGAAGACTTCTGTAGCTTTTATTGTGCCCAATTGTGTCTTCGAGAATCGTTGAAAAGTTAGTATAAGTAATAAAATAACTTCACAAACTTGTTGTAATTTCGTACAGTGCACAATTAAATCACATGTTTTTTACGTATATCTTTTTTTTCTACGGTCCAATTTTCATTTCGTATCCTTGAATTCACTTTTTATGAATGAAATACATATTTACATAATAAAATTGCAAGCGTAACATCAAGTTTGCGATTAGCACCAATGGGCAATGGCGCCATAATGACAGTTGTCAAATAAAAAAAAAAGTAGTGATGTGCTTACATTTTTGACTTTGACCCAAATTTGTCAAGGGTGGATTTCAAAACTAGGAAAAAAGTTGCGTTTCGGTGTTTAGAAAAAAATGTTTTAGGTTTTATATTTTTATCTTTAAGGCCCTTTGATCAAAATAATCTTATCGAAATCTAAATAGTTTAATTTTAATATAATGTTTTATATGTCAAAACTCATCACCATCTAACAAAAAAATCTGAACCTCCATATTTGTACTGAAAATTATCGCAAATCTAACGTACGATTGCGAATTTTACTTCAGTAATCGTTTTTAAATATTGTTGTTAAACGTTCAAAAAAATATGATAAAAATCCTTCATCGCGTAAGTACTATTTAAAATATTTAAAAGTTTAACACCGAAAATTCATCAACACCGTAAGTGTACTGTCAAAGTTGAGGTAGTTTTGTACTCGTGCGTCTAAATAAACCGGGTGTACCCACGCCCGCCTCCTCAATTCAGGTGAAACAGCGGAACCGAGTACACGTTTGTCTATGCGGGCTCAAACAAAAAAAAATCATAAAAATGTGACTGCAATACGTGATTAACACGCTGTGGCGTCATAACCATCTACGAGTGGTTTAGAGTAAGTAATTGAATAATATTTAAACTAATTTGGGAATACGTAACCTTAAAGGAACTTACTAGTGAGGCGTTGACGTTGCTTTAAGTATTAGTGTTCTAAAATAATCTAGGATTTTGTGTGAAATCGTCAACACCGGGCGTGTCAATACCGGTACTGAAGCAATGGATGGTTATGATCCTGTATGTATGGAGTTGACAATTTTTGTAAATTGGTCCATAATTTTTGGTTTTTCTTGTAGTAGCAAGTACCATAGAATGTTCAGCGGCAGAGAAAAGTCTGAGAAGGGAAGGAGTCAACAAGACAATAGCGCTATAGATAGGGAAATTGCTCAAGTGTAGATCTATAAAGGCGACACTGGGCGGAATATAAAAAATCAATTAGTCCTAAAAGAGGTTTCCCACAGGGTGGACTTGTACTCATTAGTGAAGAAAATAAGGGGGGCCTATATATGCAAGCATACTCCGATGACGGAGTACTATATAGTCGTACGTGGACCGGTACTAAGCACCATAAGGGATATAATGGCCAGTAGTATCCAAAAAGTGCTGGAATGGTGCAGAGAGAGAGAGGCTGGATTTAAATCCATCAAAAACGAAGTTTGCGTTATTGACTAACAAAAGGAAGACAGAAGAGATGAAGCCCATAAGGGTACATGAACATGACAAGGAGCTGGAGTTGGTAAACGAGCAAAAGTATCTGGGGGTGACTCTGGGTAGCACGCTCATGTACAAAACTCATGTAAAAGAACAAACGGCGAAAGCCATAAGAATACTGTATCAATACAAAAGAGCGGTGTGAAGGAAATGGGGGTTAAAGTCGAGGATATTGAAATGGATCTCCAAGGCGATAATACTTCCCGAGTACTATATGGAGCGGTGGTCTGGTGGCACAGAGCACATATTAAGAAATATCAGAGATACCTAGCAAAGGTGCAGAGGCTGGCGTGTCTGATAACCGGGACGTTGAGGACAACCCGACACACGCCTTAGAGGTAATACTAGGTATAAAGGCGCTATATATATAGAAGCGGAAAAGAGGGCCATGGAACAGTGGTACCGAATGAAGGCATACAAGGAATGGAGAGGAAGTTGCGTACACAAGCGACACGAACTAATACAAGATAGGGTACTGTCTAAAATGGAAATGATGGTAACTCACAATGACCTCATAAAGGGGAAGAAGATATTCGATAAGAAATATAGAGTACATATTGGGGAGAGGGAAAACTGGAAGGTAAACGTCGAACATCCGACGTTTATATGCTTCACTGTCGGTTCGATAAGAAGCTCCACAGGTCTAGCTGGAGCAGGCATACTTACTAGGCATAGTTATCCCGAAATTGGGGGAAAAGGTATCTGTCCCACTTGGTAGGTATACGAGTGTGTTTCAGGCAGAAGTTTGTGCCATACTACGGTGCGTAAGGCTCATAAACACGGATATGACGGTGGTCATATACACGGATAGTCAGGCAGCAGTGAAGACGCTAAAGAAGCCAGCGACAAAATCTTCTTTGGTACAGGAATGTAAGGAGACAGGAACTTAACTCGCTTGGAAGTTTGGAATAAACTACAAACATTCAAAGGCGCTTTGAAAATACATTGTTGATTTGACTGAAATTTGTTTGATTTAATACCCTTATGAATCTTATGATATAGTAAATCGTCATTACCATACACATAGTATCATCACCATCCATTAAAAATCATAACCATGGCATGGTCGTCATCACCATCTCGTGTAAAATATTTTTGATGCCTATAATTTCGAAATTTACAATAAGTATTTTGGATAAAAAAAACTATTTCAGAATTCCCTCGAAAACGCTCTAGACTGTCATGGCGACTTGAATGACGTCACGCCGTGCCAAACAAGCTATACGCTGTATGACTATTGATGCAAATATTTAATTAAAAATTAATTCCACATATTACAAGTACTGTATAGTGCCAGAGTGTAATAGCACAAGTTTAAAAACGCCGGACAAGTTATTTATATATGTTCCAAATGAGCCACAAATGCGGAAGAAGTGGTTAAAGCTTGCGAGGAGAGATGATGCTCAGAATTGTTTATCCACGAAATCAAGAATGTATTTTTGTGAAGACCATTTTGATGTAAGTATTTTGAACAACATGTATAGTACATATATGTAATCTAAATGTAACACGCAACGGATATATTTTACTTGACTATATTGTTGATAAAAATGATAAAACAATGACATCAGTACGTTGAGGTTATGTAAGTTGATTTAGTTTAAATCATAAGTACCAGAATTTGGATTCTATTTAAGATTAGTATACTTATTTATCATACATACTTCATCTTGTTCTAGTTGCCAAATGACATGCTTAATTATGCTGAATATGACATAATGGGACAAGTATCACAAGTGCGAATGAGACCAGGTTGCACTCCAACAAAATTTGGATGTCAAGCAGACAGAAGGAAAAGGACATGTAGCAGCACAGAACGACCATACATATTGAAAAAACAAAGAATGATGACAATAGCAGAGTGTTTGAATAAACCAGCTGAAACTCATACTCCAAGTTCATCTCTCACAGATACCCCTTGTACAAGTTCAGGTATGTAATCAATGTACAGAGTGCGCTCCGAATCGTTTTTGGTGCAAAGGCTGGCCATAGCGATCCAACGAGGTAATGCCGCAAGCATTATGGGCAGTTTTGCACCGGAGGTGGTGCGGACTTAGACTAATTACTATTTGTAATTATTTTTAGTTAAGGTTTTTTTTTGAAATGTATTGCTATTTTAATGACATTTGTATTATATTTAAAATAAAATGTACATAAATAAATATTTATAAATAATAAATATTTGGGGGACAATCTTTCACAAATTGATCCAGACCCAACCTAACCGGAGGATGTACTATGAGTACCAGGCAACAATATACATAATTTAGATATTGTACTATGATGACCATTATAGTTTAAGTGACTCTATAAAAAATGCCATATGATTAAATAAATTATATATTTATACTTATACATATATGTATAAATAATTAAATATTGGGGGACACCTTACACAGATCAACCTAGCCCCAAAGAAAAGCTTGTACTATGGGTGCTAGGCATATACATGCATACTTATTTAGATAAATACATACTTATATACAGGGGCGTAGCTACTGCCGTATCTGCCGTATCAATTATATGGGGCCCCCGGGCCACGGGGGCCCCCAAAGTGTGTAAGGAAAAAGAATAAAAACTTTCTAATTTATATTACCTCCATATAAGGGCCTCCAAATAATTTTTATACGGGGCCCCGACAAGCCACGCTACGCCACTGCTTATATACATAGAAAACACCCACGACTCAGGAGCAAATATCTGTATTCATCATACAAATAAATGCCGGGATTCGAACCCAGGACTGCGGCTTAGCAGCCAGGGTAACTACACCAGACCAGTTGTTGATACATGCATGGAAAACATCTGTCTCAGGAACAAATATTCATGCTCATCATCATCACAAAATATACATAGTCCTCACAGTATTCATGCCCATAGAGATGACTGTATAAGCCCAGACTTACAGTTAAATAATCTCACAAATAAAATGTGTAGGCCTTGTGACCCAATATGGTGCAACACTGTGTTGAATAAATAAATAAAATATATTTGTACAAATAAATACCAGAATTCAAACCTAGCTTTGTAGGCAAGGTTAATAATCATCTCAAAGCTTTTCTTATACTCACTTATTTTATTTTTGTACCTATTTTACAGATTTTCAAACAATTGAACAAAATCGGCCAGAAGAATGTGAGCAAAAAGAAAATAAATCAGTTCAAGCCTTAATAGCACCTACATTCAGAAGCAAAGCTGTCCAGGCCAATGTTAAAACAAAAGCACAGGCACTATCACCTTTGAAAGCCTCAACAACATCTAGTTCCACATCTCCAATGAAAGCTGCATTAGTAAAAAAATCATCTGCTCCTGTTTTCAACCTATGCAAAATTGAGGAAGAACGTTCTGACAGTGATGTTTCCTTGTATACTCCATCTTTAGCCAACCCTGGTAGCTCACCACCATTAAGCCTTCAATCATCTTCTGATTGCAGTGAGTTAATTGCACAAGACAGAAAACTGGAAGCTAATGAGATATTGTTGTATACAATAAAAAAAATTGAAAAACGGCCTGTGTACATAGGTGTTCCGAAGACCTGCTACTACTTGATTGACCTATTAAAAGATGACTTGAATATTCCCAAGCATCACTTATTGTTTTGTTTAAATAAAATAAAATTGGATCTTAAATTCAATCATGATTATGGAATAACTCCGTCAAATTTAAGCAAAAAATATACCACTAATTATGGAGCTAGATAGTAATATTATTAAACGCACCTTACCTATGGCATTCAGACACAAATATTATAATGTGAGTTGCATAATAGACTGCCTTGAAATTGAGGTGCAAAAGCCGTCTAAGGCAGTAGCTCAAACTTCGACATGGTCTGAGTATAAAAAAGCAAATACAATTAACTATTTAATATCCTGCACGCCCAATGGCTTAGTTAACTATATTTCACCTGGCTATGCAGGAAGAACAACTGACACATGTGTGGTTGAATCATGTGACTTTGTCAAAACTTTAAAAAGTGGTATCATTGTTATGGCAGACAGAGGGTTTAAGCATGTCGAGCAATATCATAGAAATTCAAACATCAGATTAGTAAGGCCTCCAAGCGTTGAAACAGGAAAGAAAATGAGCAAATGTCAAGCTAAACTGACCAAACAAGTTGCTAGTCTGAGAATACATATAGAAAGGGTTATTCGGCGCTTACGTGAATTTTATATGCTTAAACCGCATGCATATATTAATTTTTCAATTTTGTAAAAATACTTGATGACATAATAATCATAGCATGTGGTTTAATTAATTTGCAAAATTGATTAATAAAATAAAACATGCCTAGTGGTTTAGTTGGCCCGTACCACTGAGTTTCTAGGCACTTATGTATGGAATGTCATTTGATACTTACCGATAGCTTTTCGCTAAAGGAAAACATCCTGAGGAAACCTGCATACATCTGCAAAGAAATCCAAGGGTGTATGTGAAGTCTCCCACCAGCACCGGGCCAGCATGGTGACTATAGCAGACCAAAAGCCTCTGGTTTATAAGAGAAGGCCTTTACCCAGCAGTGGGATGTAATAAGCTGATGGTGGAAATAAAACTAATATAAAACTTTAAACTTGTTTTATTACTGTAATTAAAAACCATTTAATCACAAGAAAATAATAAATCGACAAATCTAAATCCCCAACATTGTCATACATACATAAGAAGCAATCCAACTTCCATTACCTATCTTACAAAAGCTACATATTAGTTATTACCGCAGCTGATCATTACAGTAACTAAAACAAGTACTCTTGACTCTACACTCTGATATAACAATGGATATTATATTAGTGTTCCAAAAGTTCATTCATTTATTATTGATTAAATTTTCAACATATTCAAGATTCAATGATATATTTATTATATTTACATTTTTATTTTTACTGTAATCTGGGTCAGCTACACAGAAATAGCAGTTCTTCTTTTGTGACAAATACATTTGAAGCTGAATTTGAGCATAAAACTTTTCTTTGGCCTCTCCATTATGTAAATAATTTTTAAAGGTCTTTGCACTTACAGGACATTTAATTTCAATGATCCCATCTTCAAATATTTCATCCGGGGACCCAGCAATCCATGGATATTTGGAGTTTAAAAATAGGCCACACTTACTATTTTTTTTTTCTATTTTATCTCCACTGTTTTCCTTACATCATCTTCTAGAGCACAACCACGTTTCATGGATGGAGTATCTGGAATTTTGCCACCTAGTATGAGGCATGTCAGTGTGCCATCACTTGTTTTACATCAGCTTACTTCAAATGCTCTAGAGGCAGTTATTCGACCATATCTTTGTTCAAACCAGAGATTGCACCCATAATGTTCCCTTGTTTCTTCTTCTACAGATTCTGGTAAACATACTTTTTCAAAAACTCTTCAACACACTTTTCTTTTAAGTTATATACAAGTTGATGCATTGAGACGGCCTGTGTTTCACTTGGACAATAAGTTGGTTAGTATTTTATAAGTTCACAGTCTTCAATTTTTCTCTTTTTTGCCTCTTCCATAAACTTATTAAATACAGATGGATTAGCAGGTAACACGGGATTGCCCATGGACAGTTCTTTAGCTGTTATATTTTTTAAACTACTTCCAACTCTGGATAGCTTGGATTTTCTCCAGTAGCAATCGACCGCAGTACATGACGGTTCCTCGCTGCGGCGATGCACCCACATGAGGAACGCAATCGCGTGTTTGCAGCCTCCCTGTGACGCTACACAGTCATGACATTGAATAGATATAATAACCTCTTCGTCTTCGTCAACAACTAGCGTGCATCCGTATAATTTCGCATGCACTTTATGTTCTGGACACATTTTACACTTCACGATACAAAGTTTACTGTCTCGCTTCAGCTGCACATAGCTAACGGCGTCGCCTCCATATGAATCTCGAGAAGATCTGAAATAAAGTTTATTTTGTTTAGCAATTATCGTGTGCTTCACCTCTATACAAGACAATAAGTAATCTACTTAACTGAAATACTGCTAAGGTTATAGCACTTAATTATGTACACTTACTTCGAAGATTTACCATTGCGGAATTCCGAGGAGCAGAAGTCGCTGTTTGAAGTGTTTGACGCGAAAAATCTACCAATCATAACAGCATCAATTCTTGGTAAATTGTTACTATTCGCTTTGGTAAATCCTGGTTCCATGGCGGCGTATCCTTGCTGGTAGCTAAATATGCCTGCTGAAAGCTAAATAACTAGAAACAAACCATTGAATTAATTTGTATCAAAATGACTATGACAAATCTATGGAAACTTAACCTCAACTCAACGTTTTGCACGACGTGACGTCACTCGTTTCTGATTGGTGTTTACCGTCACGTGACCTAATGCCTATTTTTTCTTAATTTATATTATGAAAATAATGATAATCTTTAATTATTTTGATAAATTATATTATTTTTTGTTATCTTTATATCATAATTTGTAAGTAGAAACTGTAACTCATTCGATTTATTGTTAGTGGAAACAAGCCTGTAATTATGAAGAAAAAATAAGTAATGAGACATAAAATATGAATTTATTTAATAATTTGTGGTCTTGGTGGGTTTTTAGTGTAATTTCATTTTGGTAAAGTAAAATATTCCAAAAAAATTAGTAAGCTGTCATGAAATGGAACACAACTTTTTGAATTTGCTGCCTTTTTCTACTGAGAGAGATTGCTGGACATAGTATAATCTAATCATTCAACAATTTAAAATTTCCTCTTTACGTAAGTACCTATTCGATTATAAAAACAGGATAAACTAAGCACCCGAACTATAAAAAAAAAAAACAATTTTACAATCTGGTAGCCCTGCGATAGAAATGCTTTGATGTTTTCAAAGGTAAATAATCTGGCAACACCGGCAGTGACAAATACGACCATCGTATACCAATCACGTCGCTTATCAATCGTCAGAATCCGGTAAAATTTGACAACAACCATAGTATAGAAATCAAAATGCACGATAAAATGCCGTTTGTCAAGTTAACAGCACGACCATCATAAGCCCCCTGGGTGATAGTTCTGTAACATCGGGTCGATTGTAGCCGTATTCTGGGTGTATATTGTAACCTTTTTACAAGCTTTTGAGCATATGAGCTTAAATAGTACATTACGACATAAGTGCGAAAAACATGTAATGTAAACATGTGTGTTACGAATTCCCTTTTTGCATGTGTCTCGTACGACCTTTTTTTAGTACAGATGGCCCTCCGAAGTGTTGGACCTGACGTAAAATGAACTTCTCGCACCCACTTAGCGCCTAAAAAAGACTAAAAAATAATTGTATAATGACATTAATGACGATTGGCATAACTGTAGTTAAAATACATTATTTCACATTATGCACGATATAATAGGTACACGAAGAAATTATTACTAAAATTTAGGTCGCTGTAATTTTTCTACATAACTTCTATTTAATAAATTGGAATAAAACTTATAAGAGTAGTAGGACAAGAAAATTAGAAGCAATATAAAGTGTTTGCGGAATTCATTCCAAGCAAGCTGGAATTCAGTTTTAATATCTTCATTTAGTCCACTCGTACATGTGTGAAATCCGAATTCGCACATTACCTGGCCAAGCCTGCACCACACAAACTTTCCTTAACGGCATTAAGTTCACCATTTGTACTTTTTATGTTATGCAATATTAAATAAATAAATAAATTGCCAGGAGTTGAGCTAACTCCCCCCACGAGTTCTTTACGACGAGTGTTCAGTTTTTTTGTTTGTAATATTTTCCTCGGTTACCGCGAGGATTACACATGAAATAAAACTATGAAAACGGATAAACTCGCATATATTAATTAACTTTAACTTCATCCCTACGTTTCGAACACTTAACAGGGTTCGTGGTCTGCGGGCGACTGACATTGGAGGAAATTCGATAGATCTACCTACATCACGAAGTTAAAGTTAATTAATATACGCGAGTGTAGCCGTTTTCATAGTATTATTTTATTCTTTAAGGTTTAGATTTTCCAAAATAATAGCTACTTTTATATACACGTACCTATAATAATAATATAACCTTGTTTACATAATAGTGACACTGGTATTCGAAAGAGAAAAGCTTCCCTCATTTTATATTTAAAGCCCTCTTAATATGTAAGAATTTATCATTGCTATAAAAGAAGACTGCATAGTAATAAACATCAGGGCTTGTGGAGTATGCAAAGCTCAATTAAAAAAGAACGGCATTTAGAAATTAATACGTAATTATACTCTTGTGTTTGCAGTGTGGTGACGGCAGTAAGAATACATTTGTCACCACCCCAACTCCTCCTGCGGGTGTCGTAAGAGTCGACTAACGAATTGAAGTGTCACTGACCATTCTACAAGATTGATGATGGGAAGCAGCGTCATCATAGTGGACACATTACTGTGAACGTCTATCCGCTTGCTCTGCGTAGCGATTATGGACATTTACCTCCTAATGCGTCTATACGCATATTTAATAGGAGAGGCCTACGTCCAGTAGTGGACTAACATAGGTTGATAATGATGATGACTCTTGTGTAGCTGCGAGGTGACCCCAGTCAATACATTTATCACAACCCAACTCTTCCCGTGGGTGTCGTAAAAGTCTAAGGGATTTAAGTGTCGCTGACCATTAATTTGTTGAAGATTGGATGATGGGCAGCAGCGTCATCATAGTAGACACAGTGCCGCGATCGCCAACCCGCTTGCCCAGTGTGGCGATTATGGGCATTTGCCTCCTAATTCGTTCATACGAGTAATAGGAGAGGCATATGCCCTGCAGTAGTAAACTGTGATAGGCTAATGTTGTGTATTGTAATAGTCTTGTGTGGCTTATTTATTATTAATTATAGGTAGGGAACAACGAATATAATTGAGCATAAATTAATTAATATATTTTCAGGCAAAGAGAAATTACAATCCAGCTTATAAATATATACGAAAACGTGTATTGAAATATTAAGTTTCACGATGCTCCGCTCAATCCATTATATAATTATGAATAATGTAGGTAAATTTTGACCGGTATTATTGACTGACATCATTGTTTGCGTTCGCATAAAATGTTATAATTATTTTATAAACTCAAGATTGACTTGTATCCTCGTATTTATGTATTATTGCCAATTGGTTAGACACATTTTGCAAATTTTAAAATAATATAATTATGCAACGGCCTTAGGCACTTGGTCTCACCGCGAGCTACTTAGCTATGAACTATCGCCTATAAACACGAACAGTCCTTAGCACAATGTTGTGTTTGATAACAACACTTGGTTTTTTCGTGGCGATCTGTCTCTTTTCGAATGTATTGATTAAAAAGGTATGGGTAGCCGCGAGAAGACCACCAGTTTTTGTCAAACAGATAATGGTAGCTCCCAGGTCAGATTAGTTTAATAGTGAGAAAATTGCGAAAATTCATTTTTTTTAAATCTGAAACCAAATTAAACCTTACCTTTGCTTGACAGCAAAGTAGTAAAATAGCCTCATGCTGTCTTAGTACCTCTTTAATGTTTTATGTTGTCTGTTACGTAAATAATTGTGGACATTGTGGTTATTATTTATGACATTTAAGACACTAATTTTTTTTAACTTACCAAGCTTGTCTACAATAAGCTTACTTTGGCAAGCTTTTATTTACTCCATGAAGGTTATCTTTTTATTTAATGTAATAGAAAATATAGAAATTTTCACTATTTAGCTTAATACTTTATAATCTACCTATAATTGAAACCCCACATTATAATTTTTTACTTACAAAGCATATCTACAATAAGCTTACCCCTAAAAACTTTTATTGTCCATTTCAATATTTTTGGTATGGTAAAATTAAATTTAAATTCGATAATAATTTCAATAAAATGTCCAATATTTTATTTTTATAACCGAAATGTACATAAAACAGGTATCACATGACGACTTTACAAAATGTACAAATTATTCTATAATAATACATTTTATAAATAAAACCAATAAACGACACGGCCTCCGAATAACCCTACAGAATTAGGCATAGCATTTAAATTGAAATACTGGCAGTGATAATTCAATATCTGGGGGCCGGGCCGGGCGGCTCCCACTGCCAATGCCTGCCGGGAATTTCTCCTGCCACCTAATAGACACCGATGACAATTATTTTTCAATTTCACACCCCGAATTTTGAAAAAGTTTAGAAAATAGACAATGCCAATAAACGAGAATGGTTTAAAAAAGTATATGCAATATTGAAATAGTTTGATTTGGAAAATATTAACTACTACCTCTACCTTACAGCGTGGGTATTTGATACGGGCGAATAATTAATCCAGCTATAATAATATATCTGATCCTACGAGTCGTATAAGATAATAATTTCGTTTTTTGTTGTTGCACGTAGAACCGATGGCCGTTAGAGCGGGAAGGTTCTCGAGTGGCGGCCACGTACCGGAAGGCGCAGCGTGGGTAGGCCCCCTCACAAGGTGGACTGATGACCTGGTGAAGGTCGCAGGAGTCCGCTGGATGCGGGTGGCTTAGGACCGGTCATTGTGGCAATCTTTGGGGGAGGCCTATGTTCAGCAGTGGACGTCTTTCGGCTGATATTATAATGATGATACTTACAATCAGGTGCTTATTAAAAATATAAGTTTATTACTATACAAAAATATTTGTTGACAAGACGATAAAAACGGTAAAAAATCTCTACGACTAAGGGCCCGCTTGTCGAAAGCTTGTAACTTGTAATACAAGTGGAAGTCTCTTTTTAACACTATTAATTAGATAAGGACTTCCGCTTGTATTACAAGTTACAAGCTTTCGAGAAATAAGCCCTAGGTATATCTGCGACGTATAGAAGACGGATACAGCTATTAAGAGTCTTCTTCAAGGGTTATTATGTCGTCGACATAAGAGCAAAAAATCCGATTCCGCATCGGCCGAGCCGATAGGAGCCGAATCCGTGACGTATGACGACTTTTTCGCTCTTATGACCGCCACAACATTGGTCTAATGGCCCGGCCACGACATTGGTCTAAGGCGACCAGCGGCGAGCGAATCCGTGTGTTGGAGCGGGATGCCAATATGGGTACTCCCTCTCGCACGTATGGTTTTCCGCTAAGCCGGTCGCCTTATGCCCTGGCCACGACATCAGTCTAAGGCAGTGGCTTAGCGGAAAACGTATGGTGCTCCCTCTCGTACCCATGTCGGCATCCCGCTCCAACTCATGGATTCGCTCGCCGCTGGTCGCCTTAGACCAATGTCGTGGCCGGGGCAAGACCAATGTCGTGACCGCGGCATTATGCCGTCGACACAAAGCGTTTTTCCGCGTTTATTGATTTGGGGAAACTTAAAACGGCTGCAAGTTTCCAGTAAACCATTGCCGATAAAACCTGACAATGTAGTATGGTAGCAATGATGCGTATGTTCACAATATTATTAAAAATAATGACCGATGAATATCTCTTGTAAAACATTTATTGAACAATTTCCTAGAAGGACTAAAGAGTAAATGTGGTGAAATATTAATTGTCGGCATTTGTTACATTATTTACTATTCCTATGAAACGATGAACAAAAATACACTCATTTTAATGTAGTTTGAATGCAAAAAGGGTAGAAAGCAGAACGGAACAACCATTTCAGATTAATTAAAAATGAAACAAATTTCTCTTTGTAATGAATATTTTTCATAGGATTTATCAGACATATGCGAAAAAACAGACAAATTATTTTCATTTCTCTTATATTTGGTTTTCACCCTTTTAAAACTGATGTATTCCTACATAAAGAGAGAAAGATTAATGTAATTTAAAATTATTTTAGTTTATTGAATATTGTACCTATTGTAGTATTACGGGTTCCGGAACCTTCAAACCAGACCGACGTTGCGACCATATATAACATGGACGTCTAACGCCAGCTCAAAAATGCCCCCAAAACCAATTGTTCAATTGTGACAAGATGGGCAGGACATAGCGCTTTTCTTAACACCGCGCATATTTCGGCGCAACATCTTTGACAAATGTTTATAGAATATAGCCAATCAAAACTTTGATGGACCAATCACAACTCTTTTTAAATGGAGGTTTAAGTTTTTATAGGTTGATATTGACATTCATTACCGTGATGCTTTGAAGAGAGGGTGACAGGTGTCAACTAAAATTCAGGACCGTTTTTGAAAGGCAATTTAATATGGCGTGCAGCTTCCATGTTTTATTTGTTCGTAGGACCGACGTATCAGGATCCTTGTCTAAGCACCCTGACCGCCTATCTGCGTTACATGTGATGTTATCTAGGTAAAAGGAGCGGATTGTCGATGGCGCTTATGGCATTATACAACGCCGCGAGACGTAAGCGCCATCGACAAATGCAATGTGGTCCCTTTGCCCAGATAACATCACTAATGATTCTCTAAACTTTGTTGTATGGAAAGCGTCATACTCGTAGTGTTCAGTAGGCTTAGCACAGGATCAGTGCGACAATATGACGCCGCGAGATAGTCTATCCATCTCTCTTTTATTCATGTAGTTGGTAAAAAATGGAAAATCTATCTCGCGGCGACATACTGATATACCAATCATGTGCTAAGCGTCTGCTGCATGTTAATCGTCTCTTCAAGTGTGTATAAGTATGTTAGGAGTAAGTATTGGGGTTGGGGAAGGAATAGGTATTTAGAAGGGTAGAATAGGTAGTATAGTAGGTAATTTATTGGGTTTTTTTAGGATTTTTATTTTTCAATCTGGCAATCCCTGCTGTCGGTGGTGCGTCAACTGAGCTTACTGCGTTCTCGTCAACTGAACACACATCGAAATAAACCAGATTTATTGTCTGTTGCTCAAAAGTCCACAGTGGCAGTTAGTGAAACAGTATTTTAAGGTTGCAGGTACTTTTCAACTTTCGTGATAGTGAGTTTGATTTGATATTTATGAGCATAATAATGAAATATCCATCATCTAATAAAATAATGTAAACTTCTATCAGAAATCTCGCCAGATCGTCGGTCTCGAGTTATGTCAACATAAGTTTTAAAATTGTATCTAATAGTCTGAGTACTGAACCAAAAGTTACAATATTGAAATCCTTGCCGTGGTCTTTACATTAATTTAATTAAATAAATAATTGAGATCATTGGTACCATGTCGCGGGGGCCGTTTTTAGATTTAGATTTAGTTTAGTTGTATATTTTAATCTATAATTTAGTTTTATAAAATTATAGTTTTAATCTTGTATATTTTGTCGAATAAATTATATAACTTTAATTGAGATCATATTTTAGATAAATTTAAAACCAAAGTTACTGGAGAATAGGATTCTAGGACATGGTTGGCGTTAAAAGATATATTAAACGTATTATTTGACATTAAGACATTATCTATAGGTACTTTTAAATATGTACACAAAACAACTTCATCCGTTCATACTCTGTGTATATGTTTCAAAATTATTGAAATGACGATCTCTGGCCTCTCTAGTCAGAAGACTAGTCTAGATAAATCACCACCAAAATAAAAATATATAAGAAAATGTCGTTAAAACAATCAATGTCCATCACCAATCAATGTTCTGTTTTTTGTTCCATCTGCGTGAAAAAAATCCAATAATTAAGAAAATATCGCAAAAAACTAAGAAGTTAAGAAGTTAATATACTGCTTTTTGTTCTTACTGTGTAATAGATGTGTGAATAAAAGATGAAGCCGGCCACAGGCACGGGGAAATAGAAAAAATGGCCTCGACTGCCAATAAATATAGCGACTGACATTTTTATTTCACGATTCTGTTTATTGCCTTAACCGATTGCGTTACGGTCTGCTGGAATATAAGAACATCCTTTGTTGTGTGTAAACGTGTGAATTATATTACCTATTTGTCTGACTGAGACAGCGTCCATCTACTGCAGCCAGTAGCACCCCCGTACACTCGTAAATATTACTAACGTACATTATGGACACACCTTTTTCTTCTTTTTTGTTCATTCTTACGAATTTTTGATACATTTTCCGGTTACCGATCGAACTGTATATACACTATATCGTCGGTTGATAAGCAAAACTCACTAAGTAACAAATACCTACTTGAAATATAGCTCCTATCTCAGTTCTGATTTAATACAGACGTAAGAGATTGCTAAGAATAGTAACAGTTTTTTTAGTGAGTTTTGCTTGTCAGCCGACGATATATAAATCTGGATGAAAATGCAATAAATGATAAGATGGATCTAGTCTGATGAAGGAATCGGAATCTGGCCACAGGAACATGTTTAAACGAAACAACGTAACCCTATCAAGCTCGGATTCTTAGACTCCAATTAATAAGATCTACATGAAATGACTAAAGAAGGCACAGTCGGGGATAAATGATTGAATCAAAAATTCGATTCTAAAGATTATTTTTTTATAAATATTGGATGTCATCACTAGACCCCGGATTGTAGTGGCAGTGACGTCACAATAGGGTGATTTGGGGAGTAAATGGAATGGTAGAATAAAATGACACATAAATTATAAGGTAAGATAATATAAGAAATTACATATTATGTAAATTAATGTGACGTGCAGTTGAAAATAAAGTCAACAGTTTATATCTATGTTCAAACTTTATATAGGTCTGTATACTCTGTAACTCTGCATAGTTTGCATACATTGATTCTGCATAAAAAGTTAATTCTAATATTTATGTTCCATTTTCTGAATGGAACAGAGGAATGAAATGATTATTCGACCGATCAGTTTTTTGTCGAAAAGTAGTAAAAAAAAATTGATCAATTTACTGGAAATTTTTTAATGTGATTTTATTCCAATTTATTCGATTACGTAGGTATAATAAATGAAATTATGTTTTCTCTGAAGAAATAAAGGACTTACATTTTTATCTTATCTCAATTTACGTATAATTTTGTTCTACCATTCCATTTACTCCCCAAATCACCCTATTGTGACGTCACTGCCACAACAATCCGGGGTCTAGTCATCACCAAAGAAAAAACGACCACGATCACCAACGTCCGAGGAGGGAAACGAACCCACGTGCTCAGCTTTCGCTAATATTTATAATTTATATAGTACTCGTATAAAGTACTGGGAAAAAAATAAAAACACAAATCAAAATATTTACTTAGTTAATAAATAATTTGATTTGTGTTTTCACAATAAGTTCATTATTATTTTACTTGGACAAATTGACTGAAATACGTATATCGAAAATCTCTGGATTTACTTGCTTTACAGAAAAACAATTATGATATTTTTGGCATTTAATTTGCGTCAATATTATCAGATACAGGTATAAGTGTGCCACAATGTTTACCCTGTTCATTAAATGAGTCATTCATCGTTTGCTCTGCGGTCTTCTAAAACATAGCTTGAACATTAAATTAGGCGTTCTGTTTACTAAAAACCATGCGAAAACAAACGCAGACGGATCGCAAATACTGGTGCCATTACTGTATTAAAAACTAAAAAAGGTGATTTCACAAAGTTAAAGCTAATCTCTTTGTTAATTTCAGTTTTTAAACGGATGTTTATTATTATAATAAATAACTTATGTCAGCCTCTGTAGCTTAACTGATAGTGACATTTCCTACGAAGCTGGAGCTGGGTAGGTAGGTAGGTTCTGGGTACGGATCCCGGGAGGGCATTTTATTTAATTGTGTGCTGATTGTGTGTTAATCACAAATATTTTTCAATTAGTCATCGTTGTTTTCTAGTAGCTTATAGTACATTGTGCATCAAGGTAGGTAAGTACGGAATTACTAACGAGAGTGTTAGAAGCCCGACGCCGTAGGCGGAGGGCTTTTAATGACTTGAGCTAGTAATCCGCTTACCGACCGTCATGCATAATGTTTTTCATCACGCTTGCCGACAAAAAATAAGTTTTAAGGCAAAATATTATTTAATGTACTGACATTTCTCTATTACTCCCTAGGGAATATCACTTTTCTATTACTCCCGCTATGCACGCAAGCAATGGCGCGCTTAGACAGCAAATGTGGTGAAAAAATATTTATCTATTACCTATGTATGTACAAGTACATAGTATGTCGTCGCTTAGTACACATACCACAAATCTTGATTGATCTTACCGTGGCACTAAGTTGATTTGTGTAAAATTGCCCCAAGATTTTCTATGTATATTTATAGAGCTATCTTACGCTCTACAATATATATATTTTTAATTTAATTTGTTTATTTCATAAAACACAAAATAATTACATCTTTCATTACATATAGATACTTAACTGCTAATCTTAAATAAAATAGATTTTGTGAGTTAAGGAGTCATCTTAAATTTATTATTATTATTATACATTGCTTATATGGACTTAATTTAGGTACTTACAGTTGTATTTGCACTATGCAAATGCCTGTTTGCTTTCTTTCACATGTATTTTTTTATCATGTTCCTCGCTTGACTACTGGTTCGACCCTCGATTGATTTTACTAATGTACCCGGGAATTTATTCAAAACATGCGGTAGGAAACATTTCCAAATTCTCTTACCGTATACATTGTAATATAAACATTTCTAATTTAATAACAGATCCTTGTTAAAATTTACTTAATAGATAAATACCGTTAAAACGCCTTAGGATACCTTTTACTCCAACAAACTGAGCGACACAGGTCGAATTATTGATGATATTAAACAAGAGACGAGAGTTTTTAATTATTTTCCATTATTACACACTTGTACGTGGATGAATGGCTTTTATTATTGGATCCAATATAAAATCCATTATTGATAGGCTCTCGACCCGAGGGTGCTTCAGTTAATTTAAAATGATTTTAAAGTTCCGTCCCTCACGTAAGAAATAAAAAATTTATGCTTCTCTTAAAGCGCTTTCACATTTCGATAGTATTTTATTTATTAGGTCGTAGGTGTTACGTAATATTAAGATAAAAAGAATCTTAGTAGCGAATTCCATTCTGGAGTGCGATTTTTGAATTTCACCGATGATATTGAGATCACTGGTGACAAAAATGATCACCTGTGATTACATGTCACTGTTTCCCAAATGCCGCATTTTTGATTCATGTTCTTTACCAACATGCAGAAATTGTACAATGTCAGTCATAGAAAATTATCCTGTTACGTTCCTTTTTGCGCAGATGTAGTAGTGTTGCCCTTAGTAGGTATCGGTTTTTATTTTTCTTACTACATTTATCTTATTTAGGTTCTGTCAAAGCGGTCGAACGTAAAACGGAGTGTCAATGTAATTTGAAAAGAAATCTAAAGTTTTGAAAGATGGCAGATGTGACTAAGTCAACTCTCAAAAATAGTCACACGGTGATTTCAAATCGAGTGGGTGGGGACACTCGTAAAGCGATATCATAGGTATGATAATTCTAGTCACCGATCGATGACTAGTGATCGTTATCAACGTGCGGTGTTGGTGGCAAAGTATGGTTGACAGAAAAATCAAATACACAGGTATCTCAGAAATTTCAGAAATAATAGTAATTTTAATTATAATAATTCTAATATATAACACTGATCTTACTCAACTTGAAATGGTTACTTGAATATTCATTTTGAATAAAATAAAGACTTCGCAAAATGTCATTTAAAATACTATTATGTGTCATAACTCATAAATTAAGGACATTCGATTTTTTCTTTTTTAAAGTAGAATAAAGTTTGTATGTATCCTAAGAAGAGTACATTTGTTTTCAATGTACGACTAAAAGAACAAAATAGCATTTTCACATTTGTTACTTTTTTCTGTGAACCATAGCCATTGCCACGTAAAGTGCCCGTTGATAACGATCACTACCGATGACATTTCAAAAATACGAACTCAAGGGAAATCACTTGTTTTCGGTGAGAATATGTCACTAGGTGATATTCAAAAATCGCACCCCTGATTTCAAATTTGATGTATTGAGAATGTTTTGCTTACTTATTTTATAAATAAATATGTAAAAAATATGTAAGTGGCCAGTAACTGGTTTAGGCATGAATCGTGAAACCTGATGACATAGGTAAAAATCTTCCTGCGTTGGTGAACTTGGCAAATTTTCTGTGGTACCTATATGATATGTAAAATGTATTATTTCTGTTGTGTGCGGCAATTTAATTAATTAATTAATGCATAAATGAAGAAAAGACAAATCTTTTCTTAACTTTTAAACTTTTAAAAGAACAGGTTCTTGATCAAAATCAAGAACCTGTTCTTTTAAAAGTTTATTCATAAAGTAGTATCTAACATGCGTGCCACAAAATGACCTAAAATAATACCTATATTATAATCTGAGACGATAATAATGACAATAAATATACGAAATAGCGAATCTACCCTGTCCGGAATGAAAGATGAGGGATAAAAGAAACAACAAGTATGTTGCATGGAAGTACGAGAGGCATGAAATGCGAGAACTGGTATGGACTTGAAAATTCGTGAAAATAGGCTTCTAAGACTGTTCGCGGTAGAAAAAAGTAAAAATAAGTGCTGTGCTCCTGGTCACCTTAGCCTTGAGGAACCGATAATATAGAAGAATATAATTATATTATTGCGTTGCGCGGCGGTGTCAGTAGGTATCTCGACCAAGGACCGGAACCGTTATTTTACAAAAACCTCGGAATAGCCCAATATTTCAAAATGTTTATACTCTTTATGTACTTTAAAATGTTTTATGTAATTTACAATATCTTATTTTAAATGACTCCATTAACTTAGAATTTATATACCGAAAAACGAAAAAGAACCGTTCTTTTTGTATGGAGAAAATACCGGTTCCGGTCCCTGATCTTGACTCTCGGAAACTATGTCAAAGTGACGTTGTTAATCAGTCTGTAAGAAATCTCTTACTATTTGCCATTTTGACATGGCCAAAGTAACAAGTAGTAAGGAGTTTATTACAATCTCATTAGAAGTTTCACTGTGACATGGTTCCTAAGTGGCCTAGGGCTCTAAATCAGAGGTTGGCAAAAAGTATACATTATTAAATAGATTTTGTAGTTCTAAAGCTCATACGGCTAATAACAACCGTTGGGGTAAACGAGTTCTTGAGTGGAGACCGCGTCTCGGCAAGTGTAGGACGCCCTCAGGCAAGGTGGAGCGACGATTTGCGCAGGATGGCTGGCAGGAGCTGGATGCGAGCAGCCGAAGATCGAAAACAGTGGCGTGAAATTAGGGAGGCCTATGTCCAGCAGTGGACTGCGATAGGCTGATGATGATGATGAGATTTAGCAGTAGTTAATCTAGATTACGTCGCCGTGTGGTGACGGCAGTAAGAATACATTTATCACCACCCCAACTCCTCCTGCAGGTGTCATAAGATACCACTAAGGGATTGAAGTGTTACTGACTGTTATTTGATAAAATATTGATGATGGGCAGGCAGCGTCATCATAGTAGACACATTACTGCGATCGCCAATCCGCTTGCCCAACGTGGCGATTATGGGCATTTACCTCCTAATGCGTCTATACGCATAGTTAATAGGAGAGGCCTTCGTCCATCAGTGGATTATCACAGGCTGGTGTATATAATCGGATTACATTTCGCCCAACTCTGCTCTAAATGGTTGACTGTACCTTCTCAAAGGATGTTGTATTTTATTCGATAATTGCTTTTATTTTGATATAAGCGTATGCGACACTCGTACGAATACGTGCATTTGACGTATCAGGAGCATTCCACGAGAATGTCGCTTACGTATAGCGATTCTTTTAGTACTTCTAAAAATGATAGGAACTAACTAATATTTCGGGACTTAACTTACACGTTCACACAGTTTTTTCTAACTTTGATCATTTATTTAACGTAGCTGCCATAGAAAGTATAAGCGTCACGTAAGCGACATTCTCGTGTAATGCCCCATCAGCATTGAACAAATAGGAAAGATATTAAATTACAATACAGTTCAAAGGAATTCCAAATTTTTATTTAATAGCTACATTCCGTATTGGAATGGAATTTACACACCCGCTCGGCTTTCACGGATGTTGAATATCTCGCATTTAAATATGAAAGCCAATTGTAGGTATTCACTATATCAGGTGTGGAATTGCATACTCTATGAATGACTTCATTCATGATGTGTGTCTTCTTAGCCTAAGTTACAATTTACTACGAGTATACACGATGCTCGCGAGTATTCCGAAAGATTTTAACTATGCATTCTAGCCATCAAAATAAACAAAAAATATTATGAGACCTAATGTCAAATACCACAAAAATAACCTTTTGTTTAAACATTTTGAATACTTTTTAACATTTTTAATACTTAATATTTTCTTCGGTTACCGCGAGGATTACTCATGAAATAAAACTATGAAAACGGATAAACTCGCGTATATTAACTAATTTTAACTTCATTCCGATGTTTCGAACACTTTACAGGGTTCGTGGTCTGCGGATGACTGACAATGGAGGAAATTTGATAGATCTACCTCCATCAAAATAAGAAAGATAAGTACAAAACTACCCACCAAAGAAAAATTACTAAACCACAGACAATACATTTTAAGGGTGGATGTACATACAAAATTTGCAAATTAAGCTAGTTATTCATTACAAATATTTTCAGAATGAAGACAAGAGACAAAAAAGAAATAATAATCTACGCCGGTTCACGAGCACCGTTAAATCGTCTACTTAAATATTTTAATGAAGTTTAGCTCAATAAGCTGGCCTAGTCATTCTGCAATTGCATAGGACAAGCGATAGGTAATAAATGTATGAGAATGACAGATTCAAACCAAAAGTCACTTGACCATTTCCATACATTATTGACATTATTGTGGTCACGTGACTTATCGCTTATTGTATACGATTACAGAATGGCATCTAGGCTAAGGCATTTGCTATCGAAATTAACCCAGTTGAATATCAGCCTCTGTCAAAGCGACAAGAATTCAAAACTTTATTACGTCGTATGTACTACAATTAGGACGTCAGTCGTCAGTAGGTTAAGATCATCGTTAGTACTATATATGGGTCTATATCGGGTGGCATAATGTTTTTATTTCGAAAAATTTGTCGCATAACAACTTTACGCCGAAAAATGAATGGCATAAACATTGTTGCGCATATTTTTGCTATGCCGAAATTGTTAATCCTAACTTGGTTGTTCCTAAATATTGTTTGTCCTAATGATTTTCGTGTCTAATGTATATATGTATATGTATCGAAAAATTATTGTGCATAATGGTGATGTTTCTACTATTTAATGTACTAATAGTGATAACCTACCTTTAATTAGCTTTAAAAATATTTTTTTATTCCTTATACTTAACTATTACTAAATAATTCGCCCTGTTGTCCAAAGAATTTAAGTGAGCAATTTTGACCTGGGAACCGGTCGACGAAGCCCCGCTGCGCGGGGCTTCTATTTCCGCTCTAAGGGATAAAAGGTACCTAACGAACCTATCCAGGTGAAGGGAGGGGATGTTCAGATTATTTATTTTTTAATGCGGGGGGCTTCGCCCCCCCGTCCCCCCTTTTCTTGGCTTTGTAAGTATGAGGATGTGTAAACAATTGATTAAAAATACTTAAGTATTTAAAGACTACGCCATTCACTCCGCCCTAGTTTCGAAACCTAACCAATCCACGTCGGTTTTACCCTGGTTTATTACTTGAACATTTTTTTTAACCATTCACCCTGTTGTTCAAATGTTTTGCATGTTGTTATTAAAATGCCTTTTTGAATGAAATTTCGGACATGATAAAAGTAGGCGCAGTGAAAATTGACAGTTCGAGTAGTAGGGAAAACAATATTTATTACAATGAACATAAGGATTATTATGCTTTAGGTCATTCGACATTCGAGTAATCAATATTAGAATAAATATGGTGTAGGTATTTTAAACGTGTATGCGCATAATTAAGTAGGCTAAACAAGTAGTATGCCATGTAACATTATGCCATACATTCTCGGCCAAAAAATTTTAGGACAATCGACGTTATGCGACACGACAGGCACCCACTATATATGTATATCAATTTATGTACTGATACTACTGATTGGTGGAATATGTGTACTGATTGGTGTTTAAATTGGTTTAGCTTTAAGGTTCTTTAGTTAAGTTTAGATTGGTATTATAGTATTTTGTGATTTTGGTTTTGTGTTTATTATAATTGTGTATTTTTTTTCTTCGATAAAGTTTATTATCTATTGACTATATTTATGTAACACTGTCTCATGTTTATTTATATTTATATACTGGTGTTGAAAGTACCTGTCTAGTTAATCTCAAAATCCTTTCCATTTAGATAAAGTCTTACTATTGAGTTACCCGTTTTCGCCCGGTTTAAAAACTAATTTGGCTCACCGGGTTTCCCATTAAAGTTTCGACAGGCGATGTGTGCCTTGATCCCCGCCACAGGCTACCTTGAGTACACACGCTATCAGATATATTGAAGCGGCCAGGGTGCTTAGAAATATCTAAACAAGCTTCTATTACCGTAGAGTATTTAATAGTTTTTTCAGTAGTTACTGTAGAACAAACTAAATAATGGTATTATACAAGGTCCTAATTTATTAGATGCAGATATTTTTACAGCGGATAGTACTCGGTCTCTGGAGTATATTAAACCGTGAAGCATTATAGCTTTTACGATGTTTTTTTGGAGAAAACGGAAAAACAAATTAGCTACGTAAAAACACCCTGTTTATGTGAATATTAAATGAAAACTCATTGAACAGATTCTAGTACCTTTTTTACGTACCACTCAACTGGAACTGGCCACTCCAAGTCGATAAATTAAATACTTGATTGTCAATGTCATGTTATTTTCTGTTGGATTGTGTCGTTTGATGACATGACAGACAGTGTTATTGTGACATGTGATAATGCACATGATGATTTTTTTTAGACGATATTATAATTATGTTTTTTGTTAGCAAAATGAAATCAAAAAAGTTACATGAAAAGATTTCTTAATTTATATTTAAAGTTAATTATTTTAATGTAAAGTATCACGTGTTCAAATATCTGCAACTAATAAATTAGGACCTTATATATCCTGGTATGCGGTTTTTAGGTAGTAACACTAATATTATGGTACATACTACACTAATATTAGGGTACTCCGGCACGAAAACTGAAGACATTCTTTCTTCGGTATAAGAGAATTTATTACTATTTAAATGTAATCGGAAGGCGTAATCGGATTGGACATGACATTTAAATATATATTATTATATTGGTACATATACCAAAGAAAGAATAAGTATCCTTAGCTTTCGCGGCAGATTACCCGTTGGTAGGTAAACCTGGTAATTTTATTTTGGTATATGATATCAAATATTTATAGTTTTTTACAAACTTTAGACGTTATAATTCAAGTAGGTACACAAATACAATGTTCGGTCCTGTAGCCGTTATAATGAGCTAGCCGGTAACGTGTACGTTACCGTTTACTCGATATGTAAAGTAGTGCGCCACGCTCACTCCAATCTATCTGGTAGAGAATGCCTTATGGCATTGAGTCCACCTTTTATACATCAAGTTTTCTTGTATGCAATAAAGGTTAAATAAATAAATTAACGCGAGCTTGACAGACTGCCCCCGACCCCGTGGCAGACCAAAGAAGATGGCTAGATGTCGCGAAGGCTGACGTGAGTGTGTATGGGCTTACAGTAGAAGATGCCCAGGATCGCGCAAAGTCGAGAAAATGTAGCAGGAAAGCGGACCCTGCCAAAGGCCGGGGTAACGCTAAGTAGAAGATGAAGAAGAAAAGCGTGATAGATTGCTTTACGTATTAAGTAACCGCTACTTGCCAACTCATGGTACGATGTATTCAAAATTACGTAAAGCGAACCGAGCTAGCGTAATTACTGTAAGCACCAACTCACGTACACACTATTATGTTGTCACTCTCATAATTTGATACGTGAATGATAAGCCTAATGTGGTTCCCCGTTCCCCGATGGGCGGATATTCAACGCTCATGTTTAATTTCTGAGGGAGCGACTAGTATGATATTTATGAACGGTTTTTTGGCGATAATATATGATACAAACCGTTGTTAAACTATAGCCGCGTGGTGACGGCAGTAAGAATACATTGTCACCACACCAACTCCTTCACCAACTCCTCTTTTTTTATTTGAAATAGGCTTACTCATGGCCACAGACTAGCCAAGGGTAGATACGTGGCCTACGATGGAGTGAGTTTGTCCAGAAGGTGCCTATTCACCCTTGACTTGAAGGTTGACGGGTTATATGATCTCGGAAATATAGACGCCGGCAGGGAATTCCACTCCTTGGCAGTAAGTAGTTGTGGTTGCCGGCATACATAAATAGACAACCATAGCTAAGTCACGAATATTTGCGAAAAACACAAAAACCTTCTCCGGGACTTGAACCCGGAATTAGCAGCTTCGTATTGTGCAGGGTCACTACCGAATGAGCAAACAGAGACCTAATTTGTATATTTTTTTAATATTAGATGTCATATCATCATCAGCATCATCATCAGCCAATTGACGTCCACTGCTGGACATAGGCCCCCCCCAGAGAGTTCCACAAAGATCGGTCGTGAGCTGTCCGCATCCATTGGACACCCGCAACCTTTACCAGGTCGTCGCTCCATCTTGTGGGGGGCTTTCCCACGCTGCGCCGTCCAGTGCGTGGTCGCCACTCGAGAACATGCTGACCCCACCGGTCATCGGTTCTCCGGGCAATATGGCCAGATGTCATATACCAAAGAAAAAATACCAAAGTTTACCAACGCCGGAGGAGGGATTGGAACCCACGTTTCGCGGCTGATGACTAAACCACTCGGTCACCACACCTTAGCGGACAGCGGTCGAATTTCTCGGGTATATGTAGCCCTCCGGATTAGTAAGCTGAAGTGGCAATGGGCAGGCCACATTGCATTCAGAGCAGATGGTCGATGGGGTCGAAAAGTGCTCTAGTGGAGACCACGGCTAGGCAAACGCAGCGTAGAACGTCCACCGACAAGATAGACGACCATATGAAAGTCGCTGGGACACGCTGGATGCTGGTCATAACCGATACATGTGGAGGTCCAGAGGCGAGGCCTATGTTCAGCAGTAGACGTCTTATGGCTGAGATGATGATGATGATGATGATGCAACCTGTAATAAAAGACTAGGCGCCTTTAACCATAATCTATGATAAGTCTTCAATTCTAAAGTTGTTTAATTATGTATGAATAGCATAGCCGAGACTTCTAGAACAAAAGGATTCATGATTTAGAAAACAAAACGAAGGTGTGCCGCCAGCTTTAATAATTATGTTTTTCCATATGCCCGACATTGAAGACTGTAGAAAATTCATCCCAAAAAGGAATCTGTGTCTCCTAATTACGCCTTAATGAGGTTGTTCCAAATTTTGAGATAGTTGAATGCATCAAGGGTTTGTGCGGAAAATGCAGTCATCTAGCAGCAAAGCACGCCCATACATCCCACGTGCCTACAGTTTTCTAACACACTTTATATTATTATGTTTACGCTGGTCTGAGGCTTCATGTCATTCAACTTCTAGCCTCCAATTTGTTCCAACTTTGGACTTTTTCTCATTACTAATGAGACACGCCTACAGAATGCATTTATTGAGAACAAAAAAGTTGGTATACCTATTCATATAATATTTTAATAAAAGAAACAAGAAAATTTTGTTGTTCCTACACACAATAGCCGAAACCCGAAAGCTCATTTTCGTCTATTTTGAGTTGAAAGAAATTAGGGCCGGTGAGGTTTTGGGCCGCGCAGGATAGACTAGAGATTTTTTTTTAATAGTTCAAGTTTCAAAACTAGTTACAAAAAAAAAGATCCTCCTTAAGCTCCTAGGATGCCTATTCTGAGTTTGTAAACGAACAACATAAGTGGCCTTCATAAAGATATAAATTTCATGAAAGACTACTCGTAAAATGTATGACGAAGTTATTTTTATAGTAAAACTTATTTAATAGATTACATGAATATATTTATACATTATAATTTTGTGTTTTATTTTGATTTTACTTTGTATACATAATTATACACTCTAAATCTCAGCGCCCAAGCAACCAAGTACCGTGATTTCAATAATAAAGACGCGCGGACAAAGGATAACAAAAATATTCAGCCACAAGCATCATAAAAAGTGTACAACGCATCAGAGAAATATTTCATCCTTTACATAAAATTATATTTGAAAGAAGACTAAATGAAAAAAAAACTTATGGCACTCTTTTAGGAAATTGATGATGGCCAGTGATATCAAAGTGGATTCATTATGGTGCATGCAGACCAAAAGAGCATTCGCTGTTCTATCCCCCACTCTCCGAAATCAACGAATCACGTTTCGCGTAACGATCGAATTTCGTAGAGTAGGGGGATAGAACATTGCAGCGAATGCTCTTTTGGTCTGCATGCACCTTTAGGTACTGCGATTGTAAATCTGCCTGCCTAGCATGGCGATTATGGATTACCTTCTAATACGTTCACACGCGTAGTTAATATGAGATCCTTTGTCCAGCCAAACACATGAAATAGGCTGATAATGTGATGTGATGTGATATGGGATTTTAATGTTAAAATGTACATTTTCGAAAAGAAATATTAATACAAGATTTTGTTTTTTTTATTCATAGGCCTAATTGTAGAGGATGAATCCTGAAGTTATATTGATGAACTTTTACATCTCGCACGAGAAAAAAAAAATGTTCCTTACATTTTCGCCTAATGAATAAACATGACATTTTTTCTCGAATCGGATGGCGGTCTGATAATAAAACTTTCTGGTGAGAAACGTTAACCCTATCGCTAAGATCCTCAAGTTTACATTTTGTATAAGGTAAGTCAGAGATGCTAAAACTGTATATTTAAACATCCCACGCGACACAGCTTACGTCGCCGCAGCAGCTTCGGCAGGCAAGTGCCGTGATTTTCATAATAAAGGCTCGCGGACAAAGGGCGTCGCGCGCGGAATACCGAACCAGCTTTATGCCGCCAAAATGATATTTTGTCTGCAGATATTCGTGACGTTTTGTGGCTTAAATTAACCTGAACATACGTGCAGTGGGTTGAGAATTCAATTGGAATGTTTTTTTTACCAATTTGTTTATGTTTACATGCCTTTTTGACAAATCAAATTAATTGAGGTGCATGGTTTGATCCACCCAATTATGTTGATTCTTATATTCGGGGATTTTTTTTTACTCGTACTGTATGTACTCAAATTTCATATCAAGCCGCTTCATAGCAAGATGCTATCTAAATATAAATATGTAAAATAATAAGGAAAAATTGTTATCAAAGTATTAAACAAGATTTTAACGGATTAGAGAGAGTTAGGTACATTGAGATTCCAAACAATGGATTACTCGCTGGTTTTGTTTGCTTTGTAAATTATTTAAAATACATATGCCAATAATACCAGTTATTCATGAATAAAAGATAAGTCATAAACTTTATCCAACGCAAGCAAAAACTTAGATAAAACTATATGAGCAAAATAACTAATTCAATAATGAAGCCGTATGTCAAAGAATTGGCACTACAGTTAATGGCTGGGCAATAAAGTTTGAGAAGCACAACATAACCGTTAAATTTACGGGCGCCGCGCCTTATTGACTTGCGGCTACGCGACGCGTCTACGCGGCTACGGCGTAGCTCGTAGCGGTGCTACGCCCGGAGTTTGCTGGAACTTACATAAACTTAATTCTCTATCAGTTAATTTGTATGTGGTGTCTTCCTTATAAATAAATACATTTCTTGAGATAATCGTACATGTACAGTACAAATCAAGCTGGTTTCAAGGTAAGATCAATCAAGGCTTATGTCAATACTAGTAGATAGATACTAAGATGTCTATTTATATAGAAAAAAGCCATGACTAAGGAATTATTGTTTAATTAAATTAAACATACAAGAAATGCTCTAAACTGGATTTGAATTCAGGCCCTTTAGATTCGTAGTCAATAACTCAGCTATACAAATACAAATCGTTTATTTATGAGATAACAATATCCATTTTGTTGGTATACATTAAATCAAATTAAATTAAATTAGTATTGCTCTCATATGTATAAATGAAAAAATTTACAATATTTAATACATAGTAATTTATTATGTTAACAAATAATAGCTATGGAAGCCTTGAAATTAAAAAATGGAATTGTCAGAAAAACATAAACGATTTTTGTAGGAATGGTAAGTACATAATTAATAATAATTAACTCTATGTAGTAAATAAATTTTCGTTAGCCACGACTAGCTTGGCTGAACGAATACATTTTCATTTGATTTTATATGTATAGTAAGTTGTTACATTCGTAATATCAAGTAATGTGGACGAGCCAAATGAAAAAATGCAATTTTAATGCCGTGTTAAGTTATAAGGTCGCAACAAAAAACTTGCTCGGATAAACGTACCAAGTCGGACATTTAATTTTATATAACAGACTAAGAATACAAGTCCCAGTGCTGGACACTGCACTAGTATTCGACAAGGGCACTTTAGGTACAACAGTAAAAGTTTTTGAACAAGTAATTTTTCGTTATTAAAATATACACGTGTGGTGACGGCAGTAAGAATACATTTGTCACCACCCCAACTCCTGCGGGTGTCGTAAGAGTCGACTAAGGGATTGAAGTGTCACTGACCACTATTTGATAAAAGATTGACGATGGGCTGCAGCGTCATCATAGTGGACACATTACTGCGATCGCCAATCCGCAGCGTGGCGATTATGGGCATTTACCTCCTAATGCGTTTATGCGCATAGTTAATAGAAGAGGAAGCCCAGCAGTGGACTGTCATAGGCTGATGATGATGATGAAAATATACAGGGCGTCCCAAAACTACGGGAGATGAAGGGAATGTACCTACCATAAATAAAATTGACCATATGACATTGTTGCCGGGAAAATATTATCAGTCTCATTTATGACAATTTGAAGACAATTTTCCTTTCTCATTGCAACCAAACAAATAATCTTCTCCAAATCGTAACTTTAAAAAGTACAACACAAATTTGCCATTTTCATACAAACATGTTTATTTTGTAAGATAGGCATTCTTGTCAGCCTCCGTAGCCTAGTTGGTAGTGACCCTGCCTACGAAGCTGGAGGTTCCGGGTTCGAATCCCGGCGAGGGCATTCTTTGTGTATTTATTTATCACAAATGTTTGTTCCCTGATCATGGCTGTGTATGTATCTAAGTATCTATATCTATTTATCTATCATATATATCGTTGACTGGTACCCACATCACAAGTCTTAATTGAGCTTACCGTGAGACTAGGTCGATTTGTGTAAGATGTCCCAAGACATTTATTTAATTTGATTCTTTAGTTGAGATAAAACTCTATAAAACAAACTACGTGTTACAAAGTATCCTAGTACAACGAAGTTTGGAATTTACAAGTCAAGCATCTAGCGGAGTGCAGGATGCAAGTAGTGGAGATAAAGAGGTTGACAGTGCTGTATTTTAAGGAAGTCGCGTCGCTTGCTGCCTCAGCCAGATATGAGGCTTCATATATGCAAATAGGTAAAACTCCTGTCCTGGAATCCATGGGCGTCATTCGGAAATGAAAGCTTTCGTGCGCGGTTATGGCAATGCATACACGTACAGAGCGCTTGGCAAGGAGTTATCGTAGTTGCAAAGGCTCTTAATATAATAAAATTTCTAGTACTTACGGCCACTGTGCTATGCTGCGGACAGACGGAAATGGCGAAACTATATAGGTATGGGTTCCTTGCTTACTACGGAATCCTAAAAATGAGGCATCATCATCATCAGCCTGTGATAATCCACTGCTAGACGTAAGCCTCTCCTATTATAGTTCGTGAAATATAAATTGGTAACTTTCTTTCTACATTATAGTAAAAATAAACATTCAATTTATATTTCTCGAACTATAACTATGCGTATAGATGCATTAGGAGGTAAAAGCCCATAATCGCCACGCTGGGCAAGCGGATTGCCCAGCGACGCTGCTGCCCATCATCAATCTTTTATCAAATAATGGTCAGTGACACTTCAATCCCTTAGTCGACTCTTACGACACCCGCAGGAGGTGTTGGGGTTATGACAAAATTTGTACATTTAATGTATTCTAACTTCCGTTACCACACGTGCATATTTTAATAACGAAAAATTACTTATTAAAAATGTTTTTTGCAATCGACCGCGCAAAATGTTGTTACTGATTCTTTTAAAATATTAAAGTCTGAAGAAAATGTGTGGATCAAATAGTGTCTTTTCAACATATCCAATAATTAATAATAATGGTGATAGTAAATACACCACTCACACTACTGTGAAGTTTCCAAATATATTAAAGTGAAATAGTCCTACTCGTTTTCAATATAATTTTAACACACATTTTAAAATGAAGCTTCCACGGTGTGCAGCAAGGGATTCGCAAGTACTGGATGTGAAATGAAATTATGATCATAACATTATTTAACATAGTTCTTTATATTATAGAATTTAGGTTACACATGCAGTATTGAGTAGTGATACAACTATTTAAAAGTATACTTACTTAGAAATCATTCAGTTAAACTCTAATATCATTATCATCATTTCATATTTTAAAGACAAACGAGTCTTAATCGCGTAAACTTACGTTTAATTATATCCTGACGTTTCGGGCATGACGTTACACCCGTGGTCGCAGGCAGACAGTCTGCCGCTGATATAACGTCATGCCCGAAATATCAGGATATAATTAAACGTAAGTTTACGTGATTAAGACCCGTTTGTCTTTAAAATATGAGTGATAACCGTGAAAGTTTAAATCAATATATCATAATTTCAGCCATAAGACGTCCATTGCTGAACATAGGCCTCCCCTTTGGACCTCCATATGCACCGGTTGGAAGCGACCTGCATTCAGCGTCTCCCAGCGATCTTCATAAGATCTCTAGCATATTTTTTTTTCTAGCCTCTATTGGTGTCCCACTGCTGGGCAAAGGCCTGTCCCCTGGATCGCACACTAACATACCTATAATAGGAAAAAAATCGACGAACGGAAAACGAAAATATAACGTGATATTCCCAGAGCCATCTATTAGGCAAAGCTGGATTTATGAGGAGCGTACCGCAATTACCGGGCTATAATCTCCACACAATAAGAACCGATATACTCCAGGCAGAGTATTGTTTCCTTCTGCGGGCGATAAAGTATCTTTCCGAATGGCTTTTAACTTGGTTGGGAAATAAAGAGATATTCATATCTAAATAAATGTACAGTAAGGTTTGTCCATGAAATAAAGTAGCTATCGTAAAATCAGTCGCCACTTTTACACGATAGTTTCATGTTGTTCAAACAGCCATGGGACTGAATATTGACTTTTCTGTTTTATGTTTAATAATCCAAAATTCAAAAGCATTTGATTAACAGTCGTCAAAATCAAAATAACTTCAGATAATGCTTAATGAAAAAGTTAACACCTAAAAAAATGCAAACTTTCGAGACGATTTCAACTATTTAGTACCTATCGATATTGTAATGTAGTTAAGACCTATTGGGAAACCAAATGTTCCAAAATGGTAAATAAGGAGAATCACTACTGAAATGCAGAAGATTAGAAAAAAGTCCATCACAATGTTGGGCAATAATCGATTTAAATATCAACCACGGCGTTCAGCGGAAAACCATACGTGCAAGAGGGAGTTCCCATATCGGCCTCCCGCTCCAACTCATGGATTCGCTCGCCGCCGGTCGCATTAGACCAATGTCGTGGCCGGGTATTTTATTCTTAAAGTTTTCTCACACTTACCATTTCATTTATTATGAAAACAAAAAAAAATCTTTATCGAATTTTCCAAAAGCCGATATACCAGACAACTTCTATTACTTGTAATGTCCCAAGCAACCTGTCTAATTTAACGCAAATCAAACCGAACACCCTGTATATATGTGACGTCTATGATTTGCGAGTATTACCTTGGTAAAACAGCCTTTAACACGTAATAGGATTTAACTATAGATTTCCGACCTAAACTGACCAGAATCAGGAACCAATGGCTATTCAGATCAAGGTTGATTGGGTAATTGGGTTAACGCTTCGATCGCAAGCCGTGCGTGCAAACCAGCAGACTCCAGAGACAAGCGGTGAACTAGTAAACTTAGCGTTTACGTAGCTTAGGCACTGGTCTCACCGAGAGCTACTAAGCTATGAATAATCGGCTGTAAACACGAACAAAACATATGCACTCTATATATATATAATAGATAGATTCATATAGTCAGATACTTTAAAACATAGACAGCCATGACCAAGGAACAAATATTTGTGATATATAAATACAGAATTAACCTCGCCTGGATTCGAACCCGGAACCTCCAGCTTTGTAGGCAGGGACACTACAAGCCAAGATCTTCTTTGTATGGCTGAGCCAGTGAAGTAAGTTGGAATAATAAATATTTAATCTATTTAATGCTTAAAACCTACTCTACTACTTTTAGTGCAATGATTGCAATTTCAACCAGTTAAAAGTAAAATGATTGAAAGTTATGAATAAACCAAAAAACTGCGGTTTCATCACGGTTCAGTACTAACAGGAATAAACGCAATTGACCATCATGCACCTTAAGTCATCGCAATAAGGCTCATAGATAGTCAGTCAACGGCGATAGCCACAGCCTGCAAGCTTAAATGACGAGTCGTGCACTTTATGGGGATTGTAATAAAGGTCAACAATTGTCAGTTACTTTAGCTGTGTTGGTGTTTGTGCAACTAAACACCGGTTTTCATACAAGCGCGTGAATTGAACGCGGTGGCGAAATGGTTTGTTTTATCTTTAGTTTTTTCGTGTGGCAACAAGTGGGGCGTTCTATGGTTTGGCGTTCTTTCTGCGTTTAAATTAAATTTAAGTTATTGATTCGAACTTAACCGAGAGTAACTGCGATCGCCAATCCGCTTGGCCAGCGTGGCGACTAATTATCGGCGTTGCTTCCTAATGTATCCAAACGCATAATACGATTAGGAGAAGCCTACGTTCAACAGTGGATTGACATAGGCATATTATGTGATGTGTGAACCGAGAGTAGAGTCGTAATGGTTAGTTTGAAACATTTTTCGTGCACATAAGAGAAACGTTACACATTATGGTTTATATGACCGATGGTCGTTGATTACACATAGTTATTTTAAAATTATAGCATTAGAGGCATCTGCATTCCTAATTATAGCTGCAGTATTTTAATTCTGGTTCATAATACTAATTTTTGTACAAACAGAGTTGGACGATTATTTTATTTCACTGAAATCCTGTAGAGGGGTATCGTTGAATAGGTCTTTAAAAAAGAATAAAGGTATCATACGAAAGTTTATTTAAGTAAATATTTTCGTAGAACATTTGATCCGTGGGTCTGAAAATAATTATGATCGTGGTGAAAATGGGTTGCCAAGTGAAAAGTGATTCAGTACATCTACAAAGTACTACCTCATAAGTAACCCTTATGCAGACTCCGTAGAGCCTTTGTTTTTTCCTAGAGATAATATTTAATTAAAAAATCAATGAGATTTATACAGTCGACCATTTTAACGATAAACGGGGGACGGAAAAAGACTGCCTGCTTGCGAACATGGGTGTAACGTCATGACCGAAACTTTAGGATAATATTAACCGTAAGTTTACGCGATTAAGATCCGTTTGTCGTTAAAATGTGTCTGATAATCGTGAAAGTTCAAGTCAAATAATATTGTACAGTCAGTGTTTAAAATTTAAAAATAGTATTTTATGCAACCATTGTTTAAGAGAGGTCAAAAAACGTGAGTGGCGTGGGTAACAATTTGAAGCGAAGCCGAAAATTGTTATTAAAGACGCCACGAGCATTTTTTGGCTCAGGTAAACAATGTTGCACACAATACTTTTTCTACGACCGCACACTTATTCTAAACTAATATTGTAAATTCAAACACAATTTTATTAATAATCAAGGTCAGGCGGGAGACGTCGAAATTAAAAAAAATACCCAATGGATTACTATCAATCAAGGCAGTATGGCTTAGTGCCTGTCAACAAGAACTAAACTTAAAAAAAAAACTAGTCAACGGAAATGACTTAAAATTAGGTTGGCAACCATGTATTTAATTGCGTCTTGTATACACGAGGTGTATTAAAATCCAAACACGCACTGCGTGTGTATGCCCGAATGCGTTTATAGGGAATAGACAATAGACTTGTCTTGACATTTGTAAGGTATGGGCTTAAAGGTGTGTTTACGACCCTTTAAATGTCAAGTAAAAGTACGGGAGTAAAAAACATAATAAACTAAGGTGCAAAAGAAAAGGTACATGCGATTCATCATAAAATCTGAATTGATACGTCTGTTTGTAACAAAACACGTATTGGCTATTTACTTGTTCTTGTCTATTGAAGGTAATGCTTTCAACCAACGACGCGAGGTGGAATCGAACTGAAATTCTACACGATGGGCGATAAAATAAATAGCAATTTTATCACGTATAGCAAGAAATGTGCAGTTCCAAGGCTAAAATATTACGATGCAATTATGGCTCGCTGCATTTCATAACTGTTTTTCACTGACTAGAAATTATATACATTATGTTGAGATAAATTATTCATTTGTGTGCGTGATAAATAAATGTAGGTATCTAGTTTATTTTTCCAATGACATAAAACGAACTAAAAATGAATACTACAGACAGATTCGTCCTATTACTGCAAATACCTGCTAGGAGCACGACTGCACATATTATGTTATCCGATAATTCTGAACTGTGCAAATAGCTGTTAGTTATTCTTGCAAATAGGACGGATTTTATTACATAAAACGGAATCGTAGCTGAGTAGTCGTCTACGTATTATTGTATGTAATAGTCAATTATACCTGCATATTGCCATAAAATATTATCAGATACAACCTAAACAGATTACAACACATGTGCAACATTTTGGGTAATATGGCGCTTGCTACAGTTCATCAAATAGGATCTTACAGAGTAATGGTAATCGAATTCAAGCCCAGTCAAAAAGGCATCCTGTATTCAGTCTCTAAAAAGTACGGCGAATAATAGCATCACAATTCCCCGTCCCTTTTAATTAATGTGCTCAGATCACAAAGGCCATCTAAAATCCTCTTTCATTTACGTGAACCTTACTACAAGCGGAATAAGGTTCAAATTGTGTGAGTTGTCACCTGTTCGGGTATGAAAGTAATTGCATTCAGTTAGTGTTGATGCAGCGAAAAGGTACAAATCGTAGTGACGCAGGAGTGTGCTCAGTCAGCGTTCTCGGGAGGATGTCGACGGCACTGGAGTGCTAGAGCGTTTTCTAGTTTGAAAACGTCGATGCGATTTGTTTTATACAGAATTGAAATCGTAGCGGTTCTTCGATGACAATATTTTTTAAGTTTGATTTAATTTGAATTAACGTATTTATATTGAAATTAACGTAATATACTTTTATTACAACGAAAAGTAAGTAAGTAAGTAAACACTTTATTGTACACACAAAACATAGAAATCACAAATGTAAAAATATAAAAACAATATACAAAGGCGAACTTATTCGAAAACGTGCTGATTTGGGTCTAAATCGCGAAAACTTACGTTTGATTATATCCTGACGTTTCGGGCATGACGTTACACCCGCTATTAAGTCTGCCTGCGACCACGGAGGAAACGTCATAGGTACCCGAAACGTCAGGATGGAATTAAACGTAAATTTACTTGTTTAAGACCCGCTTGTCATTAAAATATGAGTGATCATCATGAAAGTTTAAATCAATATATATATATAACATTAAATTGGCAGTCCATAGCCTGTCTCCTTAGCCTAGTTGGCAGTGACTTTGCCTACGAAGCTGGGGGTTCCGGGTTCGAATCCCGGCGGGGACGTTATTGTGTGTATTAGTTTATCACAGATTGTTTGTTCTTTGGTTGCGGCTGTCTACGCATTTATATATTGTCTTTTATTATATATTGTCGCTTGGTACCCAAATCACAAACCTTAATTCAGCTTACCGTGGAACTAGGTCGATTTGCGTAAGATGTTTATTTATTTTCAAGGGCAGCCTGACACGACTGTGACTCGTTAAAGTCCATTAGTTTTTCAGCAATGCTTTAAAACTCGTGTAGTTTAGCCCTTAAATAGACAAATAAAAAAATATTCACAAGATCTTTTTAAGACAGAAAATTCTGTCTTAAAAAATACAAAAAGAGGGTCGAACACTATGTTCATTGTGACGAAGATTGCCAAATGAAGGGTTAAATAGTTATGACTTTGTATAATTGCGTTGTTTTGTGTTGCATGTTAGTGAAGTAAAAGTGAAACATATAATCAAAACAATATCTTTAAAATTCGAATAAGCCTCTTGTGCATTTTAGTAAAGCCAGAGAAATGTAAATAGTGAAGACAGGCGGTACTGGTCTTGAGTCTAATGCTAGTATTTTGTCTAAGTGGTTGTTGGTTAAGGGTTGATTGATCTATCGCCTGTTTTTATTTTCTAATCCTAGTTCGAGAGATTCTAGTACAGTCAAAGGCAAAGTGTAGTGTACATATATAGAAATGCTCAGAAATATGTCCCAGTGCACTTTAATAGGGATGATGACTGTAGTTAAAATAAATTATTTTACATTATGCACGACATAATACACGAAGAAATTATTACTAAGATGTAGACTGCAGTAATTTTTGTACAGAACTTCTATTTAATAAATTGAAAAGAACTTAAAAGAGTAGGTCATTTGGCAGTACTCAAACGTGACGTCACTTTTGAGTATTTCATATAAAATTCCATAGTGGTGATCGTTTGGACAGTTCGAAAAAAGATGCTGATTTGACTTGCCAGTCATCATGCCTATTCTTTGTAATGGTGCATTTAGACCAAACGAGCATTCGCTCATTCGATAGAATGATAACCCACTCTATGAAATTTGTTCGTTACACAAAACGTGATTCGTCGAAATTTGTTGATTTCGTAGAGTGGGGGATAGAATGAGCGAATGCTCGTTTGGTCTAAATGCACCTTTATAAGAAAGTCGTAACATATTTATGAGAGGATTCTTTCAATACATATAATATGTTTTCACTTGACTGTACATTGTACATCTAAGAAGGCAAGAAGGGCATTACTAAGTTAAGAAGAGCCTGTGTTAGTAGCCCGGCGTGTAGGCAGAGCGCTTTCAATTACTCGAGTTTGTACAAAACAATGTTTTTCATCACACTTGCAAACAAAAAAGTAAATTCGATGACAATAGTACAATACGATACAAGTGCGATAGTGGCGATAAATTAAAACACGACCGAAGTGTTTTAAATAGACACGAGTTACGTAATTCGTTTTCGCACGTCTATCGTACGACGTTTTTCAGTACAGGATGGCCTTCCGAAGTTTTCGACCTGACGTAAAATGAACCAGTTTTCGCACTAGCGCGTAAAAAAGCGCCATGATATTAACTAACATTTCGATAACTGCCTAATGAATTTTACTTTTCTTTAACTCCCGTGCGACGCATACAGGCGCTTATAAGCGCATTTAGAAAACAAGTCTGATGGAAAAAAAATGGCCCTAACGTGTATAAATCAAATACGGGTGATAAATTAATGCAGATTATAGGATTCATTTTTAACCGACTTCAAAAAAAGGAGGAAGTTCTTAATTCGACTGATTTTTTTTTTGATATCTCCGAGAATCGTCGAACGTGTATATATAACCCCGAGATGGTCCCGTTGGCACCAAGTTGGGGTCTGATGATTGGAGAAATCGATGGATCTCTTAAAATCTTATAGGTACATGTACCTATGGCGCTTTTGGTAATTTTCATTCATTCACAAGAATTCGCATTCAGAAAGTAGGATTTGAGGAAACCAATGATGGAAACGAATCGGGGATCTTGGAGTAATTATTAATCAATAAAGTTACGTAGTTGTAAGTTACACTTAAATATGACCCCACAATTTTGCCCACAATTTTCGGAGGAACAATGTAGCTGTAAACATTGTGATCCACTTTAATAATTACCAGTCAACAAGCGTTTTACTCAATAAAATATTGCATTCCATTGCTGGCCAAATTATTTTGGAGGATATATTTTTACTGTAATTTCTAAGTATAAGTTAATTGGGTAGCTTAAACGTTTTTACTTAACTCAATAAAATTATTGCATTCGATTGCGGGCCAAATTATTTTGGTGAATATTTTATTACTGTAATTTCTAAGTATAAGTTCATTAGGTAGTTTAAATGTATTCATTTTGCCTCGGGGGTTCGCCCGTATTAGATTTACACCCTGTTTATTTAACTGACTAACTGTCACCCGCGTCTTTGTATGTACAGAACAAAGAAAACCCGCTGTAGAAGTCTAGTACTGGATGCTTAGCCAAGTTGCCAATCGCTAGCGCTTGGTAGCGTATCGTAGTTTTCCCTCTATGTCACTCTTTCATATTAGTGCGACAAAGACGGTTAGCTGCCTTTAAGTGTTAACGATTGGCAACTTGGCTAAGCATCCTGGACATTTAGTTCGCGACACGAATCACCAAACACTGTGCAGGGGACGACCGCTATGAGCTCGGAGTTGGTCTTTGGTGTAGAATCAGGTTAACGCTATGCAACTATTATTTAAATTTTCTGGGTCAAAAGATAATCTTTTTCGGAACTTTAAGTATAACTCCACTAGAGTTTGTCAACTTTTATCGTGCATAGCGTTGAAAATTTCCGGATTAAATCCCGATTCTTTCCAAACAGCTTGTTTTTTTCCGGATTTTTTCGAAAAAATCAATGATAGTTGCCACTACAATTTTCAACTCTAAACCAATGCGAATGAGATCTAATTTTCAATTTTACCAGGATAACGCGATGTCATAGAAGAAAAGCCAATTGAAATAGATGGCAAGAAGTGACAGTGACAGTGATTTCGTCATCCGCGACCGTATATTATGCAATCATCACAAAAAGTTTTTTTTTTATTAATATTACTGTGACTCAATTGACAAACTCGTACTCTCATACTAAAATAAAAACAACTATGTCTGCTGAGTCACGATTAAAATTAATAGAAAATAAACTGAAATGAGAGAGAGTAGAAATCTACAGCATTAAGTAGTTACTTAATTTATCCGTCCAGTAAAAAAATATCATTTCAAAACAGAAAATACGTTATTCTTAAGAGTTGTTTAAACCGCACGAAAAACCATCCACAAAATTACCTACATAAAAAATTGCTATGGCTAAGAAACAAATAGACAATAGCGACAAAAAATATAGCTAAACCTCCTTTAATGAAATTATCATCATGAGATGTCATTTAGCGCGTTATGGGTAATAGTAATTTATCATCATAGTTCGCATGCTTTTTATGGGTCCCGCGGGGACATTTATTATTACGAAATTGAAGTTAACGGTTGTGTTTAATGTTGCCACATTTAAATAATTTCAGACTGTGTGTAAATATCGTTCGTTCCGGAGTCAAAGGGTGTAGTGTTAATAATTTTCTAGTATTGTATGATAATGTTGAAACGGTAAAAGTTTGAATTGTGACGCGTAGCTTATTCTCTTAATTGTTATTGGGCTAATTATTAATTTACAGTGTCAAAAATCATTTGATGGTATTGTCTTTTGTTACTGTCAATAAATTTAATCATCATCATAAAACCGGTAAAAAACCGGAGTAACCACACTATGCCTAGACTCCTAAGAACTCTTTTTGACACACTAGAGTGAAAAGAGGTTCATTTTATGTTAAATTCAAAACTTTGGAGGGCCATCTGTACTGAAAACGCCGTACGATTTTTTCGGAATTGTATCGTAATGTACTATTAAATGTGGAACAAAAGCTCAAATACCTTAAGTTTGTTCTCGTATTGAGAGCTCGTATACCGCCATATTGCGACCGGAGGTATGTATGTCGTTCGTTCTCAGACGCGTACTTAAAAAGACGTCTGATGCAGTTTACACCGTAAACATACTCAGATAACTTACTTTTTATTTCTTGTAACCCACAATTTATTTGCAGCTTTTATTTCGATACCGTCTCTCAAGGCTGTTCTATCAAGTCAAATTCAATGGTTATTGAATTTTTCTTTTATCTGCTTAATAATTTAGATTCCGTAGCTAACCCTTAACTTGGCAGTGTATCTTAAAAGATACATACTTTTTGACCCACTCTTTGTATTTTTTTTAAAGACAGAATTTTTTGCTCTATACAATGGCGAGGATGCTAGAACGCACGATTTTTTAAAATTCTGCCAAGTTTAGGGCTGGTAGTAACCTTGTCTGCAAAATTTTAGGTTTTTGGTTTCGGATTCCGGCGAGGGAATTTATTTGAATATTTATTACAAATATTTCTTTATATGTGTCTATCTATTAAACAGGATGTTATGAAAATGGTAATACAAGATAGTGACACCTGAATGCATTAATCTTTTGAGATTTTATTATGGGACCTAAATCGAAATTTCAAGAAACAAAACGACGCTTCCATACATTTTGGTCATCTTAGTCCATTTCTATGGGACAACGTTTTTTTTCTTGAGTGTTTAGCCGCCGTAGCCTAGCTGGTAGTAACTCTACCTACGAAGCTGGAGGTTCCGGGTTCGAATCCTGGCGAGGGCATTATTTGTGTTTTTTTTATCACAAATATTTGTACCTCGGTCACGGCTGTCTATGTATTTGTATTTATCTATTATATATATCGTCGCCTGGTCACATCACAAGCCTTAATTGAGCTTACCGTAGGACTAGGTCAATTTGTGTGTGATGTCCCAAGATATTTATTTATTTATAATCACAAGACATATGAGAAAGATAGGTAGACCCCCTATGACCTGGATGTCCGTTATTAACAACGACCTTAAGAAAGCCCAATTAGATGTCTCGACGACCCAGAATAGATACACCTGGCGGAGATTGACGAGGAGAGCCGACCCCAAATGAAACGGGATAAGGCTAGGCAAAGAAGAAGAAGAATCACAAGACATATGACACAAGACGGCTTGACCGATATTTGTAAAGTCCATTTCAAATACGAAGGCCCGATTCCACTTGACAAAGTCATTAGGCGTCAGCAATATGATCAGTGATAACAAAAGATACCTGGCCAAATCCTTTTGTGGTTTGATATTTTTTGCATACATCGGTGTAAGACACGTGCCAATTTGTAGTGGACCAATTAAATGACAAAAGTTTCGAGTGGCAGCGGGCCTTCGTATCTGAAATGGACTATACTAGAATAGAAAGCTGCTAATCCTACTTCAAGAACGTAGCGCCAATTAAAAACTATCGCTATAGTTTTAAACACAATACAAAAGCAATCGATAAATTTTCCAACCTGGTTATCCCGGCTTCTGTCGACTCAAATCAACGTACAATATTTAAAAAGTTGTATTCATCCAAATATTATACTTAGAAAGCAACCTTAATTAAAACCATGTAGAGTTCATGGTTTAAATCAATCCTTGCGAGATATACGATGTTATGAAACTAGTTAAACGAAATGGTGCTTGACACGATATCGTACCTTTATTGATATCAAGAATCTCCTCGCGAGGTGGCCCCAATACATATAAATTAGAGTGGGTTCACGGTATGCTTCAATGAACCCACAGAACCAAAGGACCTCATTACATTAAACATGAGAAGTGAAGATATTATTGATCAATGAAGCTCTGGAAGAGTATGCTGAATAAAGTATCTGAAAATTTTATCTAGGAATCAATAAAATGGAATGCTGAGGAATAGGGGTAGGAATATGACCATAATTATATGTGAAGCGGAATTAACCTTTAAAAACACACTGGTTTAAAATATTCCAGGTCGCACTAGGGACTTAAACAAACACATTTTTTATAGTAAAAAATACTATTATAAAAATAATTATATATTGGATTTAGTTGAACGATTAATTTACATTGTATCGCTCATTTGACCTTCCATTTAAACCGTAGCTATATTAAAAATATTGATTTAAACTTTCACGATTATCACTCATATTTTAAAGATAAACGGGTCTTAATCGCGTAAACTTTTAATTATATCCTGACGTTTTGGGCATGACGTTACACCCGTGGTCTCAGGCAGACTAGCGAGAAAATGTATCAACACCTTCGAGCTGCTCGGGTTTTTCGAACTACCCGCACTTGGTCTTTATTATTCACTTCAAGGCTAGGGTTGTCATTAGGCCTACACACAACACTCACAACATCCAATGGCTTTAAAATTGATGTTTCACCACGCTTACATTCGTAAATCACGGCGTTACACGCGGACGAGATTCCTTGCCCTTCAGACATTAGAATAAGAGCTATACTAAGTTTAATGTCCGTACTTCGAATTCTTAAATTTGTTTGTCACATTACCTTACGGTATTTTTATTTAAGTACCTCGAAAAGCATGAACTGACGACGAAACGCTTTATACCTACACTGCAGGCGATCAGCGTCAATATCCTTCAGCGTCGAAAAAACGTGGTCACTCTACCCGGAGCGCCATAATTGTATTTGCAGAAGAACTGCAGTGGCAACGCTTTGAGCATTCCTCGGGACGATCTTACTTTCAGTGAATACCGGACTAGTAATGAGATGTGGCAATAAGATTTCACAGTCTTTAAAATATTATTTGTGCTTTAAAATCTCGCAGCTGAAATTTTCCTTCAAAGAATGCAATTTTAAGGCTCCGTTGAGTTCCAAGTTTAATGACCGTTTTTAATCTAAGTCTAGAATGCAATTTGCTAGTCTGCAAAGAATGTACTGATTAAAAGTATATAAGATGTCATTTTTAATACGATATTGACGGCGAGTTTTCCAAAGTTATTTGCCATGCAGAAAAGTAAACTTTAAGTAAATTTCTCTGTTTAAAGCACTTTTTATGAAAAAAGTCGTTCGATACACGTGTAAAAACTTCGTTTTAACTCGGGTGATTGTCGCCCTCGCAACACTCGGGCTCCAACTTTCACCCTCGTCGAAAACTTTTATTTTGGACTTGCATCTAAATGTTCTATTACGGCATTGACACAAAATTAGTTTGAATGTCCCACTGTCATATGCATATTTATGCAGCGTCCTTTTATTGGTGAATTAATAAATTTAGAAAATTTTCGGGACAGGCTAACCCCGCACTTTCAGCATGAATTGTGAGTAATATTTATGCGACAATTAATTAATAAAATACAAAAGATTTTAATAATACCGGAATATAACATTACGATGTAAGTGTAAAATTACGAAAAGAGTAGCGACACGAGAAATGAACCACTTCTCGTACCAGTGCGTGAAAAAGCACCATCATTCCTTATTTATTTGCACTTGTATCGTTATGTTTTATTTAGGGATTTTTGTCAGCCTCCGTAGCCTAGCTAGTAGTGACCCTGCCTACGAAACTGGAGGTCCCAGTTTCGAATCCCGGCGAGGGCATTATTTGTGAATTTATAGGTATTTATCACAAATATTTGTTCCTTGGTCATGGCTGTTTATGTATTTAAGTATGTGTAAGTAGGTATCTATATATTATATACATCGTCGCTTGGTACCCACATCACAAGCCTTAATTGAGCTTACCGTGGGACTAGGTTGATTTGTGTAAGATGTCCCAAGATATTTATTTATTTATTTTAAATCTGGAAACCTCCATGATTATTCTTGACTACCTTTTCTAATGCTGTTTGAAGGAGCTTAATGTGATAATGCATGCTTTTGCTTTAATAGTTACCGAGGGCTTGCACGATCACAAAATAAACAAATAAACCCGGTATTTAAGCTCAAATAAGTAATAAATATTAGATGTCATATACCAAAGAAAAACGACCAAGATCATCTATGTCCGAGGTGGGGATCGAACCCACGTACTCAGCTTTCGCGGCTGATGCCTGTACCCCTCGGCCACTCGGTCTTAGCAACCACCGGTCAAATTTCTCGGGTATATGCAAACCCTTACAAGGCTAGGCGCCTTTGACCATTCTCTAAGGGCAAGCACTAACTACATGCCTGCACCTCCTATTTAGAATACTTTACAGTTTTCTAGAATAGCTAGAGAGAGATGGTGCTGCCATCTAGTGAACATATTGTGAAAACACAAATCAAATTATTTATTAACTGAATATTTTGATTTGTACTTTTAATTTTTCTCCAGTAGTCACACTACTTAATACTATATAAATTATAAATATTAGATGTACAAATCAAAATATTTAGTTAATAAATAATTTGATTTGTGTTTTCACAATATGTTCTCAAATAAGTAATTTGTGGGTTTAAATACATACAAAACGGCCTCATAAATGCATACAAAGATGCACTTGTTGAATCTCACGTGTATTACGAAATCCACGTTTGTAGTAGTTTATAAAATACCTAATTTACAAAACCAAACAATATTAACTTATTTCCTACAACGAACCCTTGTCCCGTCTATGTCAAAACAAATAGACTGCCTAATAGATCGATAGTCTATTTTGTCTCTTGATCTCCGAGCGACTAATGAAGTATATATTTGTTACTCAATTTCTGCGAAATATTGCTCTCAAATGAAATAAGTCACATGAAAGAGAACAGCATTTGAAAAAAGCTGTTTTACTACGTGTAGTCTGCAAGCAAGCAGCAACGTGCGTTCTTTATCCCAACAAATTTCCACCCCCTCTCTTTAGCAACTTCGCATTTAATACGCGCATAACTTTCTAATTTCAACCCTATTACTATACCAGAAAAGTAGCTTTTAATCAGAAAAATATGACGAGATTAAGATAAATCAATGGAAATCTCTGGATCGAGTGATTGCAGTAACGAGGCTATTGAGGGGTGAAATAATAAGGAAAATGGGAATAAAATCAAAACGATAATCATGTTTTCTGTCCTTCCTTGCTTCGCGTAATTCCAAGAAGAATTGCCAGTGTCATTCGATTGGGATGCGGGTTCGAATTTGCTGTTCTATTTGGAAAAAGCAAAATTTAAGGAACGCAGTGTTGCCAATTTATATACATATTGGTTTTATGATGATTATTCAAAGAAACACAAACGATTACAAAGATATTATTATGTAGTTAGTTCGTTTTATGCTTAATGTTAGTTAACTATTGACCGTAGACCCAGAACCCTGGGCCCTGTGGAGTTTTCGAAACGTCGGAAGGTAATTAAATTCATGAATTTATGCGATATAATCCATTACAATAGTTTTATTTCATGAATAACTATCGCGGTAACTGAAGAAAATAATTTCAACATAAAATTTTAACATATAATGAAAATACAAATAAACTCGTCTTAAATAAATCCTTAATGTAAATTAGACGCTGAATAGGGATTTTTTTTTATACCTAGTCGGTGGCAAACAAGCATACGGCCCGCCTGATGGAAAGCAGTCACCGTAGCCTATGGGCGCCTGCAACCCCACATGCGCGTTGCCGACGCAATAAGAACTTGTACACTCCTCTTTTGAAGAACCCCATATTGTGGTCCATCGGGAAAACCTCGGCAGGGAACTCATTCCACAGACGGACCGTCCGCGGGAGGAAGTTCCTCTGAAACCGCACGGTGCGCGACCATTTAGGTTGCAAGGTGTGAGAATGAGCGCTCAGTCGGTGGCGAGCGGTGCGATTATGAAAAGTGGACGTTGGCATCATGTCGAACAATTCTTCAGAGCACAACCCATTGTACAGACGAATAATTGCCATAATTTAAAATAATGCTTATTTAATCAACCACCTAAAGGGGTTTAGCGACCGCATTAGTAAAGTGTGTCCACTATGATGACGCTGCTACGCTTCATCAATTTCAATAAAATGAATGGTCAGTGAGAGTTCATCAGAGTCCTGTGTAAGGTGAAAATTATATACACGTAATATAGTATCTATTTGTACGACTGTACCTACATACTGTATACAATTCTTGTAGGTACTTGTATTTGGTATTAATAAATATTTATTATTTGCTCACTAAAGTTCGGAGGACAGACCAATTTCATCCTCGCAATGTTGGTAATTACTTAGTCGCGTCTAGACTAACTGAATAGGTTGTTTTACTCTTATTTTTGTTGGTTAATTTCCTAGGTAGTAAACATGTTTATATTTGTATTCATAAATTACCTAATGGTAGGTATAAGTGGTAGCTATAGAAATGCTTTTATAGATTTATCTTATGTAGGTACAGACGCAGGGAACAACAATGTTTTCACGGAAACGTCCGAAATTATCTTTCTGTATCAATTGGTTTCAGTACAGGGTTGGATACTTGAAGTTAACTGTGGCAGCAATATGCATTCGAAAATCCGAAGAAGAACGATTGTGCACTACATTTGTGTCAGTCTGTAATGCAATTTTAGATATTGGTAAATAAATATAACTATAACACACCATCAGCCTATCTCAGTCCACTGCTGGACGAAGGTCTCTCCTATTAACTATGCTTACGCACGCGGAGGTAAATGAACATAATCGCCACGCTGGGCAAGCGGATTGGCGATCACAGTAATGTGTCCACTATGATGACGCTGCTGCTCATCATCAATCTTCTATCAAACAATGGTCAGTGACACTTCAATCCCTTAGTCGACTATTACGACACCCGCGGGAAGAGTCGGGGTGGTAACAAGTGTATTCCTACTGCCGGTACCACATGGCCAAACTGTACCAAGACTGTTTTTATGAAAAGTACCTTTTCAATCACATATAGCAAAACAATAACTCTCAAAAGCAAACTTCTCAGACAATACGTTGGCCGCACTGCAGTTTCCTATATGCATGTAAATTGCATTAAAAGAACAATGCTCGTCTCATTGAGGCGAGTGCACTGCAGTGCAGCCCGTTATACAATAAAATGATTATAACTTTGGCCTGCCAGCAGACATCTGGATATTTCGCAATGATAATTTTATTCAAATTAGATTGTCTAATTTTCAAATGTAGCAGAAAGGGATGTAATTATAGTTGATCTGTTTATACCTTTGATGTCAAATACAAAACCACATTTTATATTTGGAAAAATCTAATCAAGAGTAGACTGATAAACATGTACTTGCTTAATCCATTCTTCTGTACCGTATGACCTATGACTTCACACTTATAACTATTTAGCTTCATTGTATCATTACTTTTATTTCTAATTGTGGTCTCAATGTTAAATTTTCATTAAGTTTATGTGAAAACCATTCCATAGAAGCGCGTCAGTGCATAACTGACGCGCTTCTATGGAATGGTTTTCACAACAATTATCTTGACATAAAACGGATTGAAAACCCTTTCAGCGGCGCTTTAAAAATAACGTTATTTAAATTGTAAGTTTTAATTTGTACTTACATATGTATTTTAAGCACACTGAAAAAAATATTTTTGTTTGTTTCTTTCTAATCATAATTTCCAGCGTTTTCCCGCCATACACTACGTTACAGAAAGCATGCTGTAGCCCTACCAAGAGCTGCTGCTGCTGCCGCGTCATTAATGCGGACTTACTTTGTATCCGGCTCGCTCGCACCAAGACACGAGTATGAGCAGGATAGATAGAAAGTAATCCCGAGTTGAGAACGTCGCGGCAACTCATGGTAAGCACACGTTCGCTTAAGAATCGCATCATGATTTAGCGTCTGTATTAGCTAGTGTTTTACGAAAACAACAGCGATCTAAACATCCAATCAAAAAGGAAATATAAACATGTTTCATTACCTTTGCTATTTGTGGTTTCTGAAAAGAGAAATAACTACATAGTACTTATTTATAAAGGGTCGGCTCTGTGACTCTGGCTTAGCTGACCTAATATAGTACATTACAACACAAGTGCGAAAAACATGAAATTCGAAACGAGTGGCGATGTTTTAAAACACGAACGATAGGAAGTGTTTTAAATCGACACGAGTTACGAATTTCTTGCACGTGTCTCGTACGACGTTTTTTTAGTTCAGCTGGCCGTCCGAAATTTTGGACCTGACGTAAAATGACACACTTCTCGCACTAGAGCCTAAAAAAGGCACCATCTGTACTAAAATACTTTTTGTTTCGGAAATTCTGAACTCGTGTCAATTTAAAACACTCCCTTCGGTCGGGTTTTAAAACAAGTCCACTGTTATCGAATTTCATGTTCTTTGCACTTGTGTCGTAATGTACTATTTTAGTTTTATTTCATGCATATCGCATGCATATTGGGTATGATACAATGAACTATAGCCTATTTCTGATACCTCGTAGGTATCAGAAAATGATCCGATATTTGGATATTACTGAATTACATATTATACGTTATACGTACGGTATACGATTATATGAAACTAAGACGGTGCGGTGCATTGGATTAATTGCGGAAGTTACAACAATATGCTAGACGTATTACTAAGGCTGCCAAATCACAACCCCGTGCCACATATCCATGTTGCATGTTATAATTATATGTATGGTGTAAATGAGATTACTGGATATCAAACGTCTTTATATAGCATAGCCCTTATAAACAGCCACCCTAAATGTTGCAGTCAGTGGTGTATTATTTACCAATGTATACCTACTGCTGATCGAGTATCATCATATCAGCCGAAATACGTCCATTGCTGAACATAGGCCTCTCCCAAATATTGCCACAATGACCGGTCCTGTGCCACCCTCATCCATCGGACTCCTGCGACCTTCACCAGGTCATCAGTCCACATTTTGAGTTATTATCAAAATTCCATTATTCGAACGATATCGTCATGAGCCAGACATATCGTTTGATGACGTTCAACATGATATACATAAATACCACTACAAATAGAAAAGTGCTGTGTAAAATATAAATTAAAAATGAGTTAGAGTGAGCCTCATTTTCGAAAATACATTTAAGTCAATGAGGACCAATCAAGCATGACAAAAACGACTCGTCGGCATTTATTTGTTTATTACTTTTATACAGTCTGAGCGAAAATATAATTGTCTACTCGTATAAATGTTGGCCACTTAGCGTGTACATTTTTTGTCGTCCATTTTTTAACTGACATGATGGTTGACCACACTTCCAAACCAATCTAAACTATAAAATGATTAAAATGCGCTCCAAATTTTCTGCAATTTCGGAGGTATCAAAAAATTTACGGTCAGAAAGGGATGCAACATCACTTACTTTGAAAAAAAAACAGTGGTCTAACAAAATGAGTGGTAGTCTGACTAGTATAACTTTGCACAAGAAACATGCAATAAATTAAAAAAAAAGTGATCTGGCAAAATTCTCTACCAAATTAAATGACAGTTTGACAATGACAAGTTAATTAATATGCTGCAAAGTTATGCTGGTCAGGATATAAATGAGCAGCCGTCAGCCAACACAGTAACCCAACACTTGTAGAGAGATATTGTCGGTTGACAAGCAAAACTCATTAAAATACCTACTAAAAGTAAAGCTCGTATCTCAGTTCTGATTTAATATTGACATAAGAGGTTGCTAAGAGTAGTGACAGTTTTTATAGTGAGTCTTGCTTGTCAGCCGACGAACGTTCTCGGCAACTTTTTTCATTTCGAGATGGGAGAAGCCACATCCCTCCGTTGCTCGGAGACCGCGTTTGACAATAAAATGAAATTAGGCTGCCTCACGGTTGGTTATGAAGACTGGCATCCAGTTTGCCAGATGAATACCTGGCTTTAATATAATTAACGTTTTAATCTGAAGCAAACTGACAAGCAAAAACGGGCCAAGAGCTTTTCGGGACATGTTCAGTGGTTCTGTAGTTGTTTGCCCAATGGATTTAAGGGCATTTTCACTTTTAAGGACACCCATCTCGGAACCTCCAGCTTCGTAGGTAGGGTCACTGCCAACTAGGCTACGGAGTGGAGGCTGACAACTACTTAGGATTAAAACCTATGCAAAGTTTTTTTTCTTTTTTTACAGTTAGCTTGTCGCATTAATTATAGACATTCGTGCCGAATTTCGAATTTCTAGCATTAATAGTTATAAACCGAAGACAAGCTGACAAATAGAAATACTGTTAGCGGTCATGGCTAATACGAGTATATAACTAAGCGTTCAGGTTTTTACGGAACCCTAAAATGGAAACTGTTTGGGTAAAAGCATAATTTCAAAAATCTAAATTGCAATCACTGGAGTAGCTTGACTAGGGTTTGCAATATCCGCCTGGTTTTAATATCCGGATAATATGGATAGTAATAATTGTATTATCCGAATATCCGGATATTTTGGATAATTGCGGATAGTGGTAAAATATAATAATACAGGGTGTTTTTTTTTCGACCGTTCAAATTCTACGTAGTGAATGTATAGGTCATACTGACCAACTTTTACTATGGGGACAAAGTCGAAATCGCGAAAAAAAAATCAGCTGTTTCATACATTTCGGCCGGCGTAATGCCGCCAATTTGTATGAAACAGCTGATTTTTTTTTCGCGATTTCGACTTTGTCCCCATAGTAAAAGTTGGTGAGTATGACCTACACATTCACTACGTAGAATTTGAACGGTCGAAAAAAAAACACCCTGTATAATTCTTTTAATGGGTGTAATTCGTCAAAATAAGCGTTATAGTAAACTATATAACGATTCATCATCATCATCCACCTGTCTTAATCCACTGATGGACATAGGCCTAATTTGCCAATGTATGCCACAGAGCGTGGTCAGTTGATTTATGCATTCAATCGCTGCCGGCCCTCCTACGCAAGACGGTGCCACCTGGCTAGAGGATGTCCAACGCTGCGTTTGCCTAGACGCGTTCTCTACTCCAGAACACGCTTACTCCAGCGATTATGGTTGTGCGACATATACAGTATGTATCACCTCGTAGAGCAAAGAAAGAAACCCATTAATGTTTAGATCATACTAAACAACTTTTACTATGGTGCCAAACCCGAATTCACGAAAAAAATTTGGACAGTTTCATACATTTTGATTGCGTGATCATGAACACGTTGTATGGGAGAGTAATTTTTTTTTTCGCGAATTCGAGTTTGGCCCCATAGTAAAAGTTGTTTTGTATGATCTAAATATTAATGGGTTTCTTTCTTTGCTCTACGCGGTGATACATACTGTATAGCCAGTCCGCTACCACTTCAACGTGCTAACTTTCAGAGCTATGTCGGTCATTTTGGTTCTCTGGCGGATCACTTCATTCTGAATTCTGCTTTTCAGAGAAACTCCGAGCATTCATTATACTTAAGTATGGATTAAGTACGTAACCCCAAAGTCAGTGTCCACGTCTCGGCTCCGTAGTCCGTACGTCATTACAGGGAGCACACACTGATAAAATACTATTGTCTTCAGGCTCTGTGATATATCCGACGAAAATACGTAGGTAATGCAACTTTCTATTCTAACGTTACGTAATTCAACGTTGCCTAACTCAACTGAATTCTCCTATTGGCTTCCTTTTCACTGTTGTATCTATCTAACTGCAATATTTGCCCGAGGTAGACATATTCCTTAACGACTTCAAGATATACGCCATCTGTAATTACTGGGCTCAGAATGACGAGGCCATTAAACTTGCCCCTAATCTTGTCCGTGTTCATTCTGAGACCAATTCGTTGGGAGGCTGCATTTAGGCTGTGCAGCATTTCTTGAACTTATTGCGATGCTGCTATGACTACGATATCAAATCATCGGCAAATCTTAAGTGTGATGTGAGAATAGTGAGATGTATTCGCCGTTTATATTTATGTCACGCCGTTCCAGTTTAGAGTCTTGAACAACATGTCTTCCAATGCATTTGTAAACAGTTTCGGGGATATAACATCCCCCCCGTCTTACTCCTTGATGCAATGGGATCGGTCTTGTTTGACTGTTCTTTGCTTGAACGAACATAGTCGGGGCGTCATACAGGCTTCTAAGCACCCCGATGTATCGAAAATCCACTTGGCACCGATGTAGGGAGACCAGAACAGATCAGGTCTCGAGTCTCGACGGAGTCAAACGTTTTCTCATAGTCCACGAAAGCGTGACACATAGGCTGATTATACTCCTGAGGCTTCTGTACAATCTGCCTTATGTATAGGGTCTATGGTGCCAAATCCTCCCCCAAACCCGGCTCACTCCGGTGGTTGCAAGTCTTCCATCCGTCGCGCCAGCCTATTTGTCACGACTCTCGAAAACAGCTTGTATACGTGGCTCAGTTTTATCACCCTTTTTGAAGAATGAAACTACCATACTCCTGCTTCATGCTTTTGGAGTTCTCCCTTCGTGAGTTAAATATATACTGCAGCTGCCTGAGTACAGGAGTTCCCTGCCCTTAAGAGCTCAGTTGTAACTCTGTCCTCACCTGGGGCTTTTACATATTTAGGTTGTATAAGGGCCAACCCAATTTCGTCAATGCTGACATCGGGAAGTTCATCGGTATAATATCGGACTAAAGTAGCTCGGGATCAAAGGGAATGGGTTCAGGCACCTGAGATCATCTCTGATATGATCTCTGGATAAGAGGAAACAACATGACCATTGGCGGCAGTCAGCTTTGACATGTGGCTCCGCCCAAGACGCTTCACGAAAACTTTTGAACCTCGATTTTGTTTTATTGCCTCCCCAATATCCCATTGTATCGCTTTTCGAATCTGCTTTGTAAGTATTTACGCGTCTCTATTTCATGAGCTCTAAGGTCTCCTCTGAAAGTTTGGATTTTCTGCCCGCATGTCTCTTCCGACAGAACCTACTACCCACATTTCTAAGGTTAAGCAGGCAAAATCCCTTCTTATCACCTCGACATGCGTGTCGTTTCAGAATGATAGTATATATTTGTGATACTAGAATAAATTTAAGTAGTCCACAGTGGACCTGCAACTAAACTTGTACACGACTAAAACCCTTAATAGTACGTCCTATTAAGGGTTTTAGTTGTGTATGCTTGCACATTATAATAATTTGAGGTACCAAAAAGGTAGTAAATAAAGTTTAAACCATGATTTGTGTTTAGTTAAAAATATCCGTTATTCGGATATTTAGAGGTTAACTATCCGGATATTTTTGGATGTTAATTTTGGCGGATATCCGGATAATCCGAATAGTGGATTATCCGGATTGCAAACCCTAAGCTTGACCTCATCAGTGATAGTAGAAAGTTTGCATGAATGCATAACAGTATTTTGGTGGATATGCGGAAAATTGCATTATAAATTTTGGGAAATGGACGACTTAACAATTTACAAAATATCTTTTCGTCGATTGGCAATCAAAACTCACTAAGTAACAAATACTAACATGAAGTAAATCTTATATCTCAAGTTCTGAATGTTCTGATTCAATATGAAATATAATATATCGAGGTATTTTAGTGAGTTTTGGCTGTCAACAGACGTTATAATTAATCAAAAAACCGGCCAAGAGCATGCCGGATCATGCTTAGTGTAGGGTTCCGTAGTCATTAAAAAATAACTGGTCCGATTATGTACAAAATATTTTTATTTTAAAGTCCTCTGAAAGCCTATAATTGAAGATTTTTTCATCCACGGATCAAAAGTTAGAGGGGACGGGACACAATTTAAACTTGGTCTCTTTCTAAGTTTCATAACATCTTTATTTAGAGCACCGTAACAAATACTGAGTGTCGTTTAAGGGAAAATTTATTTTTGGGACAGTTTACTCGGTCACTCAGACATTTGTAATTTAGGAGAGCTGGACATTGGCCAAACATCTTTAGGGACTTCGCGAGTAGAGATGTTTATTCCTAAAAATATGGAAGGTATTTACATTGGATGGGTACCGCTTGGGTCATGTATAGGTTAAAATAAACATAATTTAAGGGAACGAGAGCAATATCCCTTACTTTTATATTCAAATTTTACTACTTCGTAATACAATTCAATGTGTTGAGTGTACGTTCGAAAACGCCTCATAAATTGATGCAAATGGTCTAAAACATTCGGTATTTTGTCGTTTATTTTACCTTATTGCAGGATGCCTAAAAAAATATAAAATTCAAAACAACGCAACACTTAAGGCCTGAGTCGCGAGCGTCGAGCGACGCGTCCGGCGAGGTGATCAGCGGCGCGTCGAGCGTCCAAGGGATTTCGACAGCGTGAAGCGTCTACTCAGACGTTGAAGCGTTGCATATTATGTTAAACTGCCGCTGAACGGCCCGATCGAGCGTCTACTCAGGCCTTACGCCGCGGCCACGACATCGGTCTAAGGCGACCGGCTTAGCGGAAAACGTATGGTGCTCCCTCTGGTACCCATATCGGCATCCCGCTCCAACTCATGGATTTGCTCGCCGCTGGTCGCCTTAGACCAATGTCGTGGCCATTGCGATATTTGCGATGCAGGCGATGGGCGCGAGCGAGACTGTCTCCACTAAACACACGGCTCGGACTCGGACTGAGGCGCCTTTGAGCACGGCACAGAGACCGACAAAATATGGCTCGGCTCGCGGCGACGAATATGCCTCGCGTCGCGGTGTGCCTCAAGTTGAGGCAGCGTCTCCACTTACGCAGCCTCGGAGTGAGGCAGCCGCTCGACCCGAGGGTGCCTCTAGTGGATACGCGGCTTAATGGATTTATTATGATTTTTTTACATACAGATCAACTAAAGGGTCGTTAAAAGTCATATTTGTTGCCGTTTTCTGAACACGCAAACATTTACTGGACATCGCTAAACTCGCCGCCTCTTTCCTTTGCATGCAGCTTGCCCTTGTGCACCTACACGTATTTAAGTGCAACTGCCTGAATGAACTTAAATCTCGATCATGATGCCAAATAGCTAACGCTCAGTAACGTAGCGCGATTGGCATCTCGGCTACATACTCGTGCGTTGGCCTCCAATACTGTAGCCGTACCATGACTTTGAAAGTATCGGTAACGTTAGGTTTTAGTCATCATCAGCCTATGATAGTCCACTGCTGGACGTAGGCCTCTCCTATTAACTATGCGTATAGACGCATTAGGAGGTAAATGCCCATAATCGCCACGCTGGGCAAGCGGATTGGAGATCGCAGTAATGTGTCCACTATGATGACGCTGCTGCCCATCAATCTTTAATCAAATATGGTCAGTGACACTTCAATCCCTTAGTCGACTCTTACGACACCCGCAGAAGGAGTTGGGGTGGTGACAAATGTATTCTTTCTGCCGTCACCACACGGACAAGGTTTTAGTCAATACCTACGTAAAACAGGCCATCGTGCTCGCTCCAATTTGTCAGTGAAAGCGAGATAGAATGCATTACGTATGGAGTAAAATGTGTTATCATTTATTTTGAAGGGACACCACGAAATCACACACCCTACTTTGACGTTATGTAGTGGCTTCCCAAACATAATCAATATGAACAATGTAAACGTACAAACTCCGTAATAGGTCTTAATTAGTATTCGCAGTATATTTAATTGGGTTACGCGTGACTTAATTAAACGTGAAACAGATCGGACCAGTAATTATAGTAATTTGATTTGAATGACGCTTTTGTAGAACCAAACTCCATCGTAAAGTCACGACGGCGCTTCAGAATTGAAGGGCTAACTTAAAACAATGCATTACCTAGCTACTTAATGCTGCAAAGATATACAAAAAAAGATATATATATATATATATATATATATATATACATATAATATATTATAGCTGGTTTAATAATGGTATCTGAAAATGTAAAGTAAGTAAAAATGTAAGAAAATACATACAAGGTGGAATTCGACGAGGGACCTTTACGGAAATGGGAGATAGTTAAGGCTATACTGAGCAACTTTTATCATGGGACCAACCCCGAAATCGTAAAAAAAAAACTTATCCATACTAAAAGGTACGGCATGTATACAAACAATGTATGAAAGTCATCTTTTTTTTTACGATTTCGGGGTTGGTCCCATAGTAAAAGTTGCTCAGTATAGCCTTAACTATCTCCCATTTCCGTAAAGGTCCCTCGTCGACTTTCACCTTGTATATCTTACCTAACTTAAATAGTTATTTGTTATACAAGGGTGCAAAGTTGTATTTTACCCGCGAGTATGAAATTGAAACACGAGCAAGCGAAAGGATTCTATAGTTGAACCACGAGCGAAGCGAGTGGTTCTAAAATAGAATCCTGAGCAGCGAGTGTTTTAACATACGAGAAGTAAAATACATTTGCACCCGTGTGTAACACAAAACTTTTCCCCTCACTATAGCGAGGAAACTCGAAAAAGGTAATTATTTGTTCACGTTACAATCATCATCGGGTTAGTGATAATAATTTTCCAAATGCATCATGTATTAAATGCAAGATTTTGTCGCAGTAAACTTACCACGAAAAAGTAAACACAGCGCGATTTTAACACATTCCTGTAGTTGCACACCAACGCCAATGCATTATTAACTCATTCTCATTCATTATTTTTACAAAATTATAACAGAACACCCTGAAAGTTGTTTAGTTTAATATTTTTATGCGTGTTCGAGTCGGTAAATAAAGATTATAACCTATAATATTCTTTGACAATGTTGACGTTGACATTTTCTGCGTTTTGTGATTGCATCTAGTCATCTTATCATCATTCACTAAAACAATTGTTACTTATGGAATTTTAGGATTTATATGTTAAAATCATCATATTATAATATAAAGGTTTGTATTTTACACTAAATTCTCAAACAAATTATTTAATTATCATTAATATGGAACAATTTCCATGAGCATTTTACGTTTCGTTATTCCAAAACCAAGATCATTACTTTGCCACACAAGTGAATAATATGCGTTTTTACACGTTCGTATTAAAGGATAAACGAGCACTTTACGAGCTAGTGAGGGGAAAAAATAATTATAATACTGATTTATTTCACTCTGTGCAAGTACCTAAGTAAATAATATTACAAAACAAAAATTTATTTGATATTAATAAATAAAATCTACAAAAACTGTAACAACCATTACCTTTGGGAATAATATTGAGTAGGTATCTGTTACTCAATCATACGCAACGTTCTCTTAGCCATATTGTTATTGACGGTTCCATAGAAACAAAATGATAATCAAACCAACACCTATTCCTTTTCTATTTTGCAAAATTACCATTAACCGCCTCAGGGCCTTATCACACTTATGATTTACAAGCGATTTGAAATCAAAGCGTACGCGCGGCGTGTTCGTCGCGTGCCGTGAACCACTTCGCCGCGATGGTGTCGCGATTACGACACGACCGCGTGACGCATACGCCGCGACTGCGCAGCGAGTTTGCCGCGTCAAGAGTTGGTATCCATTATGTAATAATAAATCTTATTAGTGACTGTCCAAGATTCAGATCACTCTGAGCGATTTACTGACGGCTGAGCAGCGTATTCGTTACTGGATCGCGGCAAAATCGCGACGCACTCGCGGCGAATCGGTTACAGGCACGCGACGAACACGCCGCGCGTACGCTTCGGTTTCAAATCGCTTGTAAATTGCAAGTGTTATAAGGCCCTTATTCATAAACGTCTCCTAACATAACAAGCCGCTAAGTAATTATTTTTGGTCCCTTTCGTTCTTACGGACACATTGATAAGACCGAAAGTGACAAACAGTTCTTAATAGCGGTTAGCTGCAAAGTTAGACGTTTATGAATAAGGGGGGAAAATGCCTAATCCAATATGAGGCAACTTCAAGCTCAATAATAAAACCTTAATTACCTGTACAACACAGTTTCCCGCTATTTTTCCCGACGCAAACTTGTTGACATTTTCCAGCGAATAGTGGGAATATTTCCCCTTATTTTTGTTAAACTTCTGCATTGGACATTGATCGATAGTGTGCCGAAAGAACGGGTTATCCCGCACAAATATTTACAAAGTTTACGGGATGCGACCCGTGCGGACAATGATCCATCGCTTTTTGAAAATAGTTCTGGACGAAACAGACATCAAGTAAACAGGACTTGGTCCTTGATAGATGCAAATATCCCTTTTGCAAAGAAAACATGTTGGGGGACGTCTTTTGTAAGTTTAATGAGAAAGGAGGCATAGAGATTCCACATGATTGAGAGGAGTGGTAAGAGGCCTGCATGGGACATTTTCATAGGCCCAGACTGTAGATTGTAGGCCCCACATTTTCTACTTTCAAATATGTCGGTTTTAATTAGTGTTGATTTCATTCGGTCTTGCTATCGCATATAATTAGAGGTGAGTGTGAAATACTTTACACTCCGTTCGAACTTAGAAAACCCTTTCGGTCCAAGAAATCTCTGGTGACACCGTGTAATACGTAGTACTAGTGACAGTAAAACGGAGTGTAATGTATGGACAAAAATGTTTGAAATAATCGACTTCTGTCACATTTTTACTGAAAGTTACATTCGTATCTTACACTCTTCAAGCGTACCTAACAATTACCAAGCTATAACTGCTAGCTTGCAGCCACTGCAAGTTATACCTAGCTGTGTTTTATGAATTTTACTCAAATAAGAAACGTCCTGTTTATCATACAATATTTGTTTACACTATGTAAGTTATGAAAAAACCTTTAAGGGAAATGGCAATATAAAGCTAGTGCAAATAAGTGAGCAGTTTCATTATTTATTCTTTCTGACGTAGCTTTCAGAAAGAGCATTTGTTGAAATAAAATGGGTATCTTGTTCTTCCACATTGTGCTGAGATGATGCGGATTAGCTCCGGCAAGGGATAGTGATGTACACAAGTTCTTGTAGTTGAAAATACCGATAAAAAATAATTAAAAAATTAAAAAACCCGACTGCCGTTTTAAGCGAACTGAAAAGTAACAAATGTAAAGCAATTGAAATCTAATATTAGTAAAGTACAAAATATGCATCGAAAGAATCCTTTTATAAATATGTTACGACGTTCTTATTACACAGAATTAAAGTGCACTGGGACTTATATTTGAGTATTTTTATGCCCACCTTATTTTACCTTTGACTGTACAAAACGACCGCGCGTAGTTTTACCGCTATCGTGGTTTTGTGTAAAGGTGCGTTCAAACCAAAAGAGCATTCGCTATTCTAACCCCCCACTCTACGAAATTCGATCGTTACACAAAGCGTGATTGGTGGATTTTGTAGAACGGGCGATAGAACAGCTAATGCTCTTTTGGTTTGAACGCACCTTTATGTTTCGCCACCTCACTATTCTCGAGAGAACGAGTGAGCGGATGAACGTGTTAAGTAAAAAAGGTCAATCTTTATTGGACGAAGTTTCTAAGTATGAAATCATACCTCGTTCCGTCAATGATTCAGATTTTCGATTATGAAGATTTTGTGAAATAGTTTGAAATGTTTTTTCTATTTGAAGGAAAAAAGTGTGTACCTACGTACATTATCATTAATATTTTTTGTAGCTACATATCTGTCTGTAAAACGTAAATGCCTACATTATTACATAAACTATATTTCGCTTAAAAAAGTAATAGATTACCAAATCCTGTATTAACAACAAGAGATTCCAACTTTAAAAACGCTGTTTGACTGAATTTTGATTCGATAATAAAGTGCACTGGGACTTATATTTGAGCATTTTTATGCCCACCTTATTTAATTTTTACCTTTGACTGTACAAAACGACCGCACATAGTTTTACCGTTTTCGTGGTCTTGTGTCATGTTTCGCCGCTTCACTATTCTCGAGAGAACGAGTGAGCGGACGAACGTGTTAAGTAAAAAAGGTCAATCTTTATTGGACGAAGTTTCTAAGTATGAAATCGTACCTCGTTCCGTCACTGATTCACATTTTCTATTATGAAGATGTTGTGGAACATGTTTAAAATGTTTTTTCTATATCAAGGAAAAAAAATATATACCTACCTACATTATATTAATATTTTTTGTACTTAATTGTCTGTAACACAGTATTTTTTCGTTAAATATCTACATAAAAAAAAATATTCATTACCAAATCCTGTATTAACAACAAGACATTCCAACTTTAAAAACGAAGATTATGGTTACATAATAATATCGTCGGTTGTTATACGAAATAATGTAACCACCAAAATGACGAAATTAAGTTAAGTATACCGTTCAACTGCAAATTCCCTGTTCTATCGATCGGTGTATATAAAATATAGATATCCAGAAAAAAATGTCGAATACGTTAACAAAAACTTTGCAATTTTATTAGGTTTCTACGTTTTTTATTAACGTAACCGTAACCTTTACGGTTTCAAAAAATCATAGACAATATTTTAACGTAAGTACGTTTTTGATAGTACAAAATATGTTCTTCCTAATGTACTCACCATATTTTTATAAACGTCAATGCTATAAGCGCCATTTGTATTGTATGGCTCATAAGCAATTCGATTTCAATTTGTGAGCTACACTAAATTACGAAATCCACTTTTGATGATTTTCATTAAATTATTAACGTATCTCCAATTTTTTTTTTTAATATTTAACGTAAGCACCAGCCATTTCCTGAACTACAAGTGTGGTCGCAGTTGTTTGTAACTGTGTGTTAAGCCTCTCAAAAATAAAACAAACAAGATAAACGTCATTTCAATAGGATAATTAACTAAAAAGATAAAACATACTTTATAAATGTCAAATTCGTTTTTGGGCCCTACTGAAAAATCGTCATTTGGTGGTTACATTAATTCATATTACAACTGACGATACTTATCTAATCAAACTATATGAAATGATCTACCAATTCTACCACATGAAACTCATAATAAGTTTTTAAGCTAGTCTAAAGTTATTTTCGAAATGTTTTATTGTACCTATTTCCCATACAATTTATTATCTAATAAGTCGAATTGTCTTGTAAGAATATAAATAGTGAGTATAGTTAGTTTTCTATGGTAGAACGCATACGCACTCGTAGTTTTGAATTTAGCCGTTCTACTGTCTGTCGGGCCCAAATCCCATCCATTACAATTATAATAATGCCGTGGACTGTACTGGGAATACATATTACCTGGAATTCAATTTGTGGTTAGATTCGTCATATATACCTATAATATTATAGGAAATAGGGAAATATTTTCGGTAGTAGTATCATTCATAATTTATTTTAACACTATAGACAGTTCTAATATTTATAATGCACAATAGGTACGTGGATTTTTAGTGAAAATCTTACGTACAGGTACATACGATTAAAAGTATGTCACACTGAAAAACTTGTACTCGTAAACAGTGGCCCTACCGCGAAAAATGAAATTCGTTAATTTCGAGGATTTGTCTCTCTCACTCTAATGACGCCTTCGTTTGTGACAGAAAAATCCTCGAAATTTACGAATTTCGATTTTCGCGGTAGTAGGCCAGCAGAATCCGTCAAGCTATATGTAGGTTATTGTTGTATATGTGACTACAAAACGCCACCAGACCATTAACTGTTAGAAATTTATAATTTTACAAGCGCCTTAAGTTTTCAAATAAAACAAACAACCTACTTTGATGTTTTTTAGAAAATAACTATTTTTGTTAAGGGAACAACAAAATAAGTTATGGGCATCTTCTAAATACTATACAATTATTATCATCAGTCTGTTCACCTGACTGTAACTCACTGAGCATAATAAGATGAGATTAAAATTGTAGACCTACAAATAATAAACAAGTTCTTGGTGACGGCAGTAAGAATACATATTGTGTCACTACCCCAACTCTACCTGTGGATATCGTAAGAGTCGACTAAAAGATTGAAATGTAACTGATCATTATTGGAGATTGATGACGGGCAGCAGCATCATCATAGTGGACACACTCCTGCGATCGTCAACCCAATTGTCCAGCATGACGATTTTATATGCACATGTAGGTAATTGGAGAGGCCTCCGTTCTGTAGTAGGAGCATTCCATGAAAACATCTAATTTTTGTCGCTTACTATGTAGTTACTATGGTAGCTACCCTAATAAAATATGCTAGCTGCTAGGAAACACTGTCAATCTTAAAGCCTTGATATGTTATTATTATGCCGTAACTCAGAGCTAACTAATTTAATTTTTCAAAAGTATTGAAAACACAGTGTCGCTTACGACATGTTTTCATGGAATGCTCCAGTAGACAGAAATGGGCTGATGATGATGATGATGCAATAATAAATACAATTTTTTCGAAGCTTGAACACCCCAACGTGCTCTAAACTGATTTTCCATAAAATAGATGTCTGTAAGTAATAGTAAATAAAATGTTAATAAAAAACTTCATTTCGTACTGAAAATTGCGCTTTGCTTCGTTACGTTATCGAATGGAAAACCAAATTAGGTATCCACAATCGAATAATGGGATAACGTTAGCAATTTGATTTACACAATAGCACCGCAAAATAAGGTTAAATACAACGGAGCCGATTTTCATTTCCATTTGCGAATCGTAAATGGATGTGGCTCGAGTTCGGTGTTTACCGACACCGTGAGGTAATTGTACCTGCATTAGTAGGCTTAAAATAGCTAGTACGAGATATGTATTAAGTATCTCTGTCCAGTCTGTTACTGTAGGCGTATGAAGGTCCCGTGTTTGGGTATCGTATGTCGTCGTTGCTGTCACGTTTTAACAAGTGAAGGGTCTACGGAAAAAACATGTCCAGTGCTTAAAAAAATCAGGGCAAATTCATACCCGCGTTTAGCCGTGTGGTGACGGCAGTAAGAATACATTTGTCACCACCCCAACTCCTCCTGCGGGTGTCGTAAGAGTCGACTAAGGGATTGAAGTGTCACTTACCATTATTTAATAAAAGATTGTTGATGGGCAGCAGCGTCATCATAGTGGACACATTACTACGATCGCCAATCCGCTTGCCCAGCGTAGCGATTATGGGCATTTACCTCCTAATGCGTCTATACGCATAGTTAATTGGAGAGGCCTACGTCCAGCAGTGGACTATCATAGGCTGATGATGATGATGATGATGAAATTCATACCTTATTCTGTTAAAAGTAAGGTTGTTGAATTCTGTAATTAGAATTGACTAGACATGTTCTTTCCGTGGACCCTTCAATTATGCAAGTGCGAACGTCACGCGTAGCACGATTAAGCAGACACGGACACTACTATAGAATACTTTCTAAAGCTTAAAATTATTCTTGTAAAACTTGACTGTCCGCTAGCCAGAAAAATGGTAGTAAAGAAAAAAACTGTATTTAACATTATTTATTTATTCATATACATAATTACTTAGGATGGTTATAATTGCTATTAATTACTATTAAAATGAGACTCCTTAATTGATTAATAAAAATTTAAATAATAATAACAACCCCATCCTGCGTTCTATAGCTGATAGGTTCGATTCTCCATATTTGAGACATTGTGATGGTATGCATGTTTCTAGAAGTACTTATTATGTCTAACCACTGCTTAAGTGCTTCTAGAAACATGGCCGAATTATTATTATTATTTTTTATTTTTTTATACTGTCTATCATTTTAGATATTAACATATAGCTATAATTACCTACATACTAACAATTTATGAGTCTGTAAAATTACTTGAAATAAATGTCTATTATTAATATAATAAAAAGTCTGACTTAAGAGATCAAATACTCGTAAATAAAGGATATATCGACACGATCAGGATGATCACTTTAGTTATATACTAATTAGTACGCGTTAATGCGTTAATACAAGACGTACCTATACATTAAAATATTGCTGTCATAGTCGACTAAGGTCAATACCCTATAAAAATTATATTGAATGTATAGGCATTGTTCTCAAAAATGGAAAACATTCAACAAAAAGAATGCCGCGCCAAAGACCATGTTCGTTAATGAGACCGAGGCAAGAAAGGACGCCGCGAGGCAACATCTTCCAGCAAGGCGAAGCGCTCCGGGCACCTTGTACTACCCCACTCGTCCATTATTTAAAATTCAAGCGAACCCTACATAAATCCCTAGCGTTCGGTGCTAGTTTATAATTAAATTTCAGAAACTCAATTTAAAATTTAACAAGTCTAGCTGCGCCTGCCATTAAAGTAGCATCAGTTCCATTAAAAATGTAGCCACTTAATTGGTCTGCATGAACGTAAATTAACGGGAGTAGCGTCATGGGGATTAACAAAATTACCATATTACGAAAAGCTAATTACGAACATCAAACTCTGCGAGACGAACAAGCCAAGTCGTGTGAGTAACTGAGCGTGTATAAGACGACTTGGAAATTTACAATTACGTACTTAATTTGCGGGGCCCGAAGAGTTTTGAAGTGATAACAAAAACGAGTCGCGCTTGAGCGTCCGCCATCGATGGTTCTAGATGTTATCGGGACCAACTTTGGAACGAACAATAACGGACACTTTAAGTACCTAGCCGGGAACTAAAATTAAACTTGCCTGAGTACCCCATCTTAAGTATGTAGCACTTAGTCAAAACATTTAACATGATTGTCAAATTACAATCTTTCTATGTGCCTTTTAGGATTACTCGCGTGTTTGTCTGTACATAAATGTATGTAAATACAACATAACTATTAACATGCATTGTCTGAAATACATATTTATATGTTTTGGTTTGTTAGTAAATATTGCTGCACTAGAAGCTTTTATCTAATAAAAACAAAACCAGTTTGGTCTCACTCGAATCAAATCTAAATTGATTTTAATATAGAATATACAGGAGGCGTGAATGGAAAGTGGAGCACTCTACCATTTAGCATAGTAATTCATCCGGTGTTCTATAAGTAAGGGTCGCTTTTGTGACATGGTATAGATTTGCGTAAATATTTCAGAAGAGTGTGTTACATTGGCTTGCCGCATGGTGACGCCAACGACGGTAAGAATACGTTTTGTTACCATCCCAACTCTTCCCGTGAGGTTTGCCAGAGTAGACTAGGCTACTTAATAGAAAAAGCCTTGGTGGAAAAAGAAAAATCAGAAGTAAACATTTTGGGCCACCCTAGTGGACACAATACTGCGATTGCCAATCCGCTTGCCCAGCGTGGCGATTACCTCCTAATGCGTAGGTACATATTTTGTACATAGTAGGTACAAAGGAGGCTTACATTCAACAATGGACTAAGATAGCCCGATTATGTAATTTATGTGATGTGCTTTACGTACATTACATAATTATGTTGTAATAAATCTCGATATTTAGCCTATCAGTCATAAACTCCAGGTAAAATTTATAGCCCTCGCGATCGGGTTCTCTCCAAGCACAAACCGCAAAAAGGATAAATACACAGACATTAACGTTTTACACCCAAAAGCTTTTAGCTCGTAAAAAATTCGGTTGAATCACACTGCCTCAGCGTTGCCAATAAATCTAAAAATACTGACGGCCCTCAACAGACGATATGAATAACAGCCTACGAAAATCGAAATTCATTTATTTTTCTATGGAAGCTGTTCGGTAATACATAAAATTACACGGTACATAAACAACGTAGAAAGTCACCTGGAATATCATCAAGCTAATTTTTCATTCGGTTTCCCGAGCATATTTTCCTCATTTCTTAAAAGGAAAGTTCTTGAGAAAACAACAAAAAAAATTAAAAGTTTCGCAAGTCTCGGAGGTTTTTTCGTGTAAGCGCACACCTCACGCTGAATGAGAGATAACGACCGCAGTTCGGTTATTTATGACTAACGAGGCTATTCACAACCGTAGCGCCAAATGGAGATTTATGAAACAGAAAATGGCGGTAACGTACGTCTTGAGCGTAATTTGTAGGGCGCGGTTGTCGAGTCGCAATCTGCGGAATGCCATCCCGTTTGGGGATTGCTTCTGGTTCGAATGACGTCTCGGTGCCGGAGGACGCTCGGTTCGCTCCCGACTGCCTCTGCTTACGGTTTAAGGCGAAGTTCTCATAGGAATGGTGGATTTAAATAAATAAATATCTTGGGACATCTTACATAAATAAACCTAATCCCATGGTGAGCTCAAGGCTTGTGATGTGGGTACTAAGTGACGATATATATAACAGATAGATACTTAAATACATACACGGACCAATTAACTTTTCGATCGACACTATTTGATCCCGTAACGCAGGTGAAAATTTCACCAAGTTTGCTAGAAAAAATGCTTATAAATTGTACATGCGTTAGGCCGCGCACAAGTTCACATCGATACATTTAGGTTCCAACTGTTTTTTCAATGTAAATAAGTGTATAGTATTAATTGACGTACATTTGTAAGTTCATGAAAAGTAACGCAGCAGACAGAAAATAAGTCGATTGAAAAGTGTGTACAGGATCGATCAAGGACCAAATATTTGTGATAAATAAATACACAAATAATGCCCTCGACGGGAATCGAACACGAAACCTCCAGCTTCGTAGGCAGGATCACTACCTAGGTCACGGAGACTGACGATTTATAAGCGGGACCATAATGTCAGGAAATAGTCACCTGACTTTTCGTTCGAACCTGTAATTTTCATACATTAATCACTTATCGCTTATCGTATGCGATTGCAGAATTTCATATTGACATAAATAGCACGTGTATTATGACGCTGTCATGATATATTTTTATATCTAAATTCAAGTTACCTACATATCTAAGAGGTCAAATGCTATAGAATCATTTCTAAAGTTAGTAATGGGCTATTCCGTAACATCGATAAGTCGATAAAATAGTTTCGTCAATCTCTTTGACATTTAGAATTTATATTTTAGAGTGATTATAAATAAAGTCGAAAATAATAATAAGTATTACCGTTGCGAAACCTTTATTTAGGCCCTAAAATACGGCATTTTCCGACCTCACCATGGCTTGTAGACGATCTTCGTATAAGTACTTGTGCAAATTCACATATTTAGTCGCTCTCACTTCTTGGCTTGTGAAAGCACCTGGCCTTAACTCGGTTCGTATGAACTCTTATATTATCTGCCTTTGAAGACTATCTCAAAAGTTAAGCGGTGGATAGTGGGTACAATCAACAACACAGCTGTGGATACAGACAAAGTACCAGAAATATGTATACACACCTTTATGTCTAGGCAATAAAGTTCTGTTTACATATTTTTGGCACTTTGCCTGTGTTCACAGGTGTGTTGTCGATTGTACTTATTCCGATAGAAATATACCTAGAACAAAACGCATTTATTATTTGTCGTTTGATCATATTTTTGAACAATTTAGGGATTACTGAGTTAGTTGTAAGATATTTACAGAAAAAATAATATTTTTATTTGGTTAGTTTTTCTCGTAATTTGAGTATCAATTGAATTCAAGTATCTTTACAAAATTGTACAAAGTAAAGAATAAAGAGACAATTAATGATTAAGGGTGACGGAACGAAGTACTGGACAAGTCCCCAGTTATGTCCCCATTCTTGAAAGTTTCTTCAAGAAAGTAAGTGAAGCATTGGTTTTACAATAGTCAAATAGCAACCGTACACTCTTTTAGTACCTACTAAGACTGAAATGTCAATCCAATCATTGGTGTCCTATAAGCAGTAGAGTAGCCGTACCATAAGTTGGAAAGTGAAGGATATGTTAGGTTTTACTCGATACGTAATGCATTCTATTGCCCTCGCATTGACATATTGGAGCGAGGGCGATGGATTTACGTATCCAGTAAAATCTAACGTTACCGATGCCTACAAAGTCATGGTATGTCTAACTGGGGGGATTTTTTTTTTCTTTGCGTTTCCGCCGCGCTGCAACAAATACATGCCACGCGCACCGAAAGCGGTCCGTAGCTCCTTGAGTTGGAAAGTAATGGATACAGGGTAAACGATATGAAGGATACAGGGTGAACGATATGAAGTATTACCAAGTAGATTTTATTAAGTCTCGTGTCAAAGTAATAGCGGCTTATTATTGGAAATATATTTTGGACACCACATTGAAGTCTTAGAGGCACGCAAACAATTCGTTTGTAGACCGCAAACATAAGAAGAAACTGAGCTTCAGCTTATGAAGCTCGTAAGAACCAAATGGCTGAAAACCGAATTCCACGTGACATCTCTCCAGTGACCATCCAATCCACAGATCACTCCAGATGAGATGATGTGAGATCTCTCCAGTGAGCATGTTTAATTGCTCTCACCTTTCTCTCTAAAATAGACCAGATAAACATCCGAAACTCATTGTAGTTTCGGATTTTTATCTGGTCTATTTTGGAGAGAAAGGTGAGAGCAATTAAACATGCTATTATAAATGCAACGAAGAAAGCGATCGTATTTCACTGGCACATACCACTACCCAGTGATCACAAACGTGCTGCGAGTAAATATTTTTTTACCATTTGAAAATCATACTCAAGGCAAAAGGTAGTATATTGACTAAATGTAATATTTTCTCTCTTGTTTTTTCTTACTTATGGTAATAATTTTTGCAACTACAAAATCGCAATCCTTTGAAATTGGTACGAGTATCACTTCATATCGTTCACCCTGTATGTTAGGTTTTACTCGATAGTTAACATAATTGATGGGATCGTGCTGATATTTGTTATAATTACGGCATAACTATGTACAGATTTTTGAAATCGACCCTAAAAGTGCCCAACACTGGTGCCACGCCCTAAATAAGCTAATCTTTTTCTTTTTCTTTGTTCTATAAATTGTTTGAACGACCTTTGATTTGTGATTAGCCATATAACGTCATAAACGGTCGTTTCCCGTCGCGTCCTCCAAACGCAATTAATCTCGCTTGGAACCCGATCCGGTACCGGCTACGAGACAATAAAAGTTTGTAAACAGTTCTCTTACCATGAGTTGGCGGTGTGAGTTTACTGTATAAATAAATAAATATCTTGGGACATCTCACACAAATCGACCTAGTTCCATGGTAAGGTAAATCGATGGTCCATGTCGTTTTTGCCACTAATACAGAAAATTATTATAAACATATTATTACACCGTTAATATGAACTACTTTTTATTTTTCGAAACCAGTGACAATTGGCGCAAGCTTCAGAATATTTTTTATTCAATCTTGACACGAGTTTCGGCTTATGTCGGAATGACGCTACAATTAATTTGTCGTGTTTTTGTGACAATTGTAATTATGCGTCGCAAAAAAATAGTTACTTACAGCTGAATTATTAAAGTTCCCTGCATTACATTTTATGTTGGTGGCAAACAAATCAAGCCCTTCCAATGATAAGCGGTAACATTAGCTTACGCCCCCAATTGGAGAAATAGTAAATTTACAATTAAAGCACAACGTGGTGAATTATTGGCCGGGTGTCTATATTGCTCGAATGCTCGTCTAATAATGGTGCAGAAAGTAAATTACAAAGGCTATTAATTTGTTTCATCATGTCAGCCGAAAAACGTCCACTGCTGAACATAGGCATATTAATTTGTTTACGCGACCATAAAACGATAAGTACCTACGAGATGGAAAGAAAGGAAATTACGCCAAAGTTGTCGAGTGCAAAACGGCAGTAAGAATACATTTTGTCACCACCCCAACTCCTCCTGCGGGTGTCGTAAGAGTCGATTAAGGGATTGATGTGTCACTGACCATTATTTTATAAAAGATTGATGATGGGCTGCTGCCCACATGCTGCTGGACACATTATTGCGATCGCCAATCCACTTGCCCAACGTGGCGATTATGGGCATTTGCCTCCTGATACGTCTATGTGCATGGCTAATAGGAGAGGCCTACGTCTAGCAGTGAACTATCATAGGCTGTTGATGATGATGATGTGCAAACTCTACAATGAATTGACACTGACCACGCGGCTCATAGTAAGGTCACAGACGCGGTAAGCAAACCGTGAAACGTTAAACGCGAATTACGGAAGCAACAATGACCGGCAATTAAGGAAATCAAACAAAATTCAATAGGGAACATTTGTTCAAAATTGCAAAACCCTAAGCCGAAAGGGCCCAATTTCCATTTTATTAGCATGAGTTCGGAATAAAAATGTGTTTATTCTGGGATGAAAGCGAGATGGCCCCCCATAAAGAGATCGAGTGCCAATACAGATGAAAACGCAATGTTATTCTGAGCGTATTCCAAATTCAAATGGATTTCGTGTTTATGAGATGAGTGAGGTTCGGGGCACATTTAAATGTGTTGGGCGTCGGCGCAGAAACAACTTTAATGTCTTCAATTAGATTTACGCTTCATAAACTTGTTATGGGTATAGTTTTGTTGGACTCGCAACAATATGTCAGTAATGAGACGAGGAACATTACTCTGGCAACAGATACAGTCTGGCAGCGACTGGTCAGTCAAGAAAACACACGCAATAAAATCACCTCAAAGGATTTATGGCGCCCGAATGCCCTTGATATTGCAACAGTAAATAATATCTTTCGTTAAAAGGACCATTTTATTGGCACCCTTTCCTTTTATGCGACGATTATGTCATTTTTACGAGCGCTCCGATGCTATTTACGTATTTTTATCGAGAATCAAACGGGAAACTCTTCAATAAAATCCAAATGATCCCGTAAAATGTGCACTATGATATTATAATTGAATGTCTGGAACTCCGGTTGAAGGCTTGCCGCGAATGTGAAGCGCGTCAGAGCACGTAAATAGTTATGGAAGCGTTTTTACGGACCTTACCTTCGAATCCTCATCTTGAGAACGGTCGTAAGCTTACAATCCATAACAGGAAAATCACTTTATACCGATATAAAGTATTTCTGCCTGTTGATGTCAGTGAGTCGAGCATAACGGTTGAATTGTTTGAACAAATCCATACCTACAGTCAAGGGCAAAAATATGTATACACTTTTGCACCTTATTTTTACGGCATAAGATAAAAAGTGTATACATATTTATGCCCTTATTGCCCTTGTACAGTACATGAAAAACAAATGTCTAGCTAAAGAAGCCTAAGGTAACGTAACATACAGGATCTTTTCTAGAATCGAATGTCGGTCCCGTTGTAAAAGTTTATCAATATGACCTCAGAATTTACCATCTATTTGAAAGGTGAATAAAAAATCAGCCTGTTCATGTACCAATAATGTATTCAGTATTAATATAACCTATATTGGGTGTATACCCAATTGCTATTTTGTATGCCTATCGGCGAAGCGTAGAGCTCTCACATAATTTTCTATCAACATTGTTACATGAACAACTATGTTTACAAATAAATAATTTGATTTGAATTTTAATATTCTTAATAACATTAGAGACATGAAAAGCAAATACAAAATAAGGTCTTCAGGTTCAGACTAAAGATTGATTTTAGTTTAACTATATTCATATTTTTAAAACATCTTGACTTTACAAAATGTCAATTACCAACTTAATGTGTGTAGGAAATCATAATATATGTTTATAATTAAAACATAATGTTAGTAACTATTTTTCTTACAGTTGTTTTAAAGATTTAATGATTATATATATAGGAATACGATTAATTCGTATGATATGTTATGGTTGGGCAGTAAAAAAGTCTTCGTAGTCAATAATAGTATCCCTTGATAGATTAGTCGTGCAGAAAGGTCAAACCTTTTAATCTAGGCCATTGTGCCACGTAAACAACGTAATGTGTCGTTCTACTGAAGTTTGTAAATATTTACGCCAAATTTACAATTTAGCGTCTCCACCATCCATCAATGTCGTGCCACCTTGGCCGGTTCTTAGTCGCGTTTAACATGATTGGATCGAATTCAATCCACTCGTCAACAATGTTGTTTATGCCCGACTTATGATAAGCTACTCGATTACGGGATGACGCGTAAAAATGTTTATGGCTTTAGATAATGGTATGGGATAAAATATTGTGTGGTCAATATCTTCGTTCTTAGTTTCGTAAGTTCAGTAGGTATAATACACTTAGCAAATTACGTCCTCTCAAAGTTTCGTCGATCGTAAATCTCAAACATGAGTCTAAAATGTACATTTTGACGATATTACATCAAGGCATATTTTAACAGCGTCAAAGATGACCGTGATATTACCTACATAATGTGTTGCTATTTCTAATTATTTTAATCTCTATGTACCTTTTTTTTTGTGGCGATAAAGTAAATTTTATATCATTTTTTCTTACCATACTCGTTATGTCTGACCCCATCAACATTTAGTAATCAGACAGTAGTTTCTAGAATTATTTTTATTCGAAATTAATTTAATTTAATTTTCTAGAATACACAGCTTTATAAGTATCATATTTTAAATGACAATTGTTTAATTTTTGGACAACATCAATTAACCCGCCTCTCCTATTAACTATACTATGCGTATAGACGCATTAGGGGGCAAATGCCCACAATCGCCACGTTGGGCAACGGATTGGCCATCGCAGCAATGTGTCCACCATGATGATGCTGCTGCCCATCATCAATCTTATATCAAAGAATGGTCATTTTAATCCCTAAGTCGGCTCTTATGACACCCGCGGGAAGAGTTGGGGTGGTGACAAATGTATTCGTACTCCAGTCACCGCACGGCGCACAACACTCCTACTTTTCGTCAAAAAAAAAACATTATTTAAATACTAGCGTTTTAGACAGATATCTACACAGGGACCTTTATTGAAGGGGATCCGACACGCTTTTGTTTTTAACGGAAACTGACGGTGATTTTTTTAAAGTTTCAGGTATCTCACTGGTGACACATACATATATATATGTATGTGTCACCAGTGAGTTAGTTGATGATGGATTATGTTTTATTTTACATGGCAACTTTTATTTTTTGCACCATCAATCACACTTTTCTTTTACTAAAACTAGGCCACGAAGTTACGGTTTTCAAGTCGACTCGAATCTTTTCGTTGTATTTTGCTGTTGTAAATACGAGCCTAATACTGTTGTTTATAAACAATCCCACAAGCTGTTTACTTTCATTTATTGGGTAAATAAACTTTCTGCTCCGTCTGTCAAACGGGAAATGGAGATTAAAAGTGGTCGTACTTTATATTGAAAGTGAGTTGTTATTATTAGGTAAATATTTTTGTTTGGCACAATAGATATATGGAAAAAAGCAAAAGGAATACATATAAAATCAAATGTGGTGGTGGGTTTTATTGGTTTAGTATAAAATAAAGTCATTTTTAATTTTCGTAAATAAATAAATAAAATACTATAAATTGTGCATCCAAATTATCAAGCAATTATATTATATAATGTGGTAATAATATTAGTCATTGTGGCCATTTCGTTTAAAGTGAAGATGTAGCCATACACCACACATACCGAAAACTTAAGAGGAAGGGTTATAAATGGAAAATGCTGCAATGATAAATGGCTCTCTTAAAATTCATAATGATATTTTTGTTCATTTTCTAATTTATGTTGTAAAAGAGTCATTATTTAAGATACTTTAGTAATCTTCACGCGCATGTGAGACCTCTGGCCTTGCGATCCAAAGGCTAAGGTTGCTGCACATCACACAGGTGTATACTTTATTTGCTACCATTGTAATGTAAGAAATATCATTTATATTTTGGCAAACAGGACTTATTTGCGTTAACTTACGTCTACCACCTGCCACAAACGTCAATATTAAACGTAAGTTTACGCAATTAAGCCCGTTTGTCGTTAAACTATGAATTATACAGGGTGTGGCCTGTAATAGGAGCAAAAAATGAAACGGTACACTAATAACCCAATAAATAGTCATAATTTAATAGTTAAAACTTAAAAAAAAAATTTTTTTTGCAAAAAAAAACATTTTTTTCCTTTTTAGGGTTCCGTAGCCAAAATGGCAAAAACGGAACCCTTATAGATTCGTCATGTCCGTCTGTCCGTCTGTCCGTCTGTCCGTCTGTCACAGCCAATTTACTCGGAAACTATAAATGCTACAGTAACGAAATTTGGTAAGGATATGTGTTGTATAAACCGCTACAGGAATGTGATACTAAATTGTAAAAAAAACCATTGGGGTGGGGGCCCTCCATACATGTAACTGAGGGATAGAATTTTTTTTTTAGTTGTACATAAGCGTGTGGGGTATTAATAGAAAGGTCTTTGAAAATGACATGAAGGTTTATACATCACATTTTTATTTAAGCAAATCGTTTTCGAGATATCAGGTCTCAAAGTCTGAAAAATGTGTCCCCCCCCTCTATTTTTTAAACTACGCGATATAAAATTCTGAAAAAAATATATGTTATGCACATTAATAAATTCTATCAACGATTTTTGGTTTGATAAAATTATCTCCTATAGTTTTTGAGGTAGGCTGATTTAACTGTATTTTTTTAATAATAAATTGATAATGGTACGGAACCCTTTGCGCGCGAGTCCGACTCGCACTTGGCCGGTTTTTTTTATGTAGTTTTACTGCAGTCGACTTATACCAAAATAGTTAAATCGGTGTAACACAAAAAAAAAATTTTTTTTTTGCTAAACCACTTAAAAAACCATGAGTTCAAAAAAACCAATATGTTTAATCATTAATAAGGTACAATGTTGTGATACCTAGAAACATCACTCATAGGTCGTAACTTTAACATACTGTTTCTCCTTAATGGATAACTTTAAAACACTGAGACCTTTTGCGAATAACTAGAGGCAGTCAGAGGAGTCTTCCATTTGATTTATTGCTCCTGTTACAGGCCACACCCGGTATTTCTTACATCACACTATAAATAAAAAAAACTAAAAAAAGTATCAAATAAGTATAGGTACACCTGTGTGATGAGCAGCAACCTTAGCCTTTGGGTCGCAAGTCCAGAGGTTTCACATGCACGTGCAAGCTAACAGAAGTATCTAAAAACTTTCTTGTTAGAAACATAATTTTATTTTCATGAAACGGGACTTAATCGCACATTTGTCGAAAATTACTTTCGATTTTTCGAATATGGCATTGTCTCGGAGAATAACTTACATCTTAGAAGCGAGAATTTGAGACTTCGAAATTGGTCTAGTTTAAAAAATATATCTATTACATTTCATTTATCACGTAAGTAATTAGGTTTAATTCTTAGTGCATACTCGCAGTGCGCGTGTCTTCCCGCGATGTACGATGCAGTAGAGCCACTTCTAATAACATGTAAACATTTCAGAACCTACATCCAAGGCATAAGGGTGAAAATCGGTAACATGTTTCTGGAACCGTGCGTACGAGGAAACCTCGAGACCCAACAATGTATGTTGCGGCCGTTTAATGAATGTTGAGACCGAGTTGAGGGAAGAACCCGAACGGTACAAAAAGCCGCGACGAGCGGTTAAGCTACTCGGCTTTAAACGTAATTAATCATTCACCTTTTTTATTCCGCAGTTGTGGTACCGATTCAGAGTAATAAGACGAATACGACGTCAAATAAATACATACCTATCACGGAGTTAGGCAGGTACCTGGGTACTTCATCCTTGACTTTTCCGGAAAACATCCATTGCAGCACATCACACATCATCAGCCTGTGATAGTCCACTGTTGAACGTAGGCCTCTCCTATTAACTATGCGTATAGACGCATTAGGAGGTAAATGCCCATAATCGCCACGCTGGGCAAGCGGATTGGCGATCGCAGTAATGTGTCTACTATGATGACGCTGCTGCCCATCATCAGTATTTTATAAAATAACGGTCAGTGACACTTCAATCCCTTAGTCGACTCTTACGACACCCGCAGGAGGAGTTGGAGTGGTGACAAATGTATTCCATTGCAGCATTGGTGCCAATTTTACGTGCTATCGTGATACTATAGTGGAGAAATCTTTCATAAATAGTTGTGAGCACTCTGGCTGTGTGGAGCACATATCTGACAGCGAATATACGGTGATGTAAAAAACATACAGGTTCATCAGAATAACTCAAAAATGTTTCCAAGCGCAAGTTTTTCCAGTGAAAAATATTTTTGTGCCATATCCATGACCGAACTGTTTTGATACTGACACAACAATATATATCTATGACCGAACTGCATTGATACTTGGACGTAATTATGCAAACGGGAACCAAGCCACATACATTTTTCATTCCAATTCACATCTTAAATCAAAAGAAACAAGCCAATATTTAAAATGTCAATTTGGTGTGGATTGCTTCCTCTTTGCAGAAGTACATCCACTTTTGTATTAGACTATACTAAGCGGACACATATAATACACCCATACATATTTTGAGATGGACATACGAATAAATCTTGGATTTGAACTCGAGACTTGTTAGGTAGATTCATTGACAGCGACTAGTTTACGGAGGACGAATACGCCACACGTTCTCAATACCTAAGTCACTGTCGCTTCGGTGATACAATCAAATCAGTTACATTAAGGAGATGTTCGTCTCCCGTCGCATCACTTTGACACCATAAAGGCGCCTGGGGTCAACCAGCCGTCTCCTCGACTGAACAATTTGTCTCCCTGCGAGAGAAGGAAGCTCCGGACGGGTACAAATGGCAGATTACTTCGAGTTTACTAGATTTCCACCTAGACAAATGTCGTACTCTCTAGTAATGAATGCCAGTTTAAAAGCGATATTATGCAAGTATTCATCACGCTGACAATGATATACGCCGTCATGTTAACACTATTAAAGCAGTTGCGAACTTAAAGAGCTATAAACATGACTTATGTGGCCTAGTTGCTGAGAAAAACGATTAAGCTACAAAGTCGGAAAGTTATATGTCGCTAAGAACATTTTCCGTAGTAAATTAGCCATAACGTGTAAATTGAAATAGGCAATCCCGAGCTAACGCGATTCGGGGCATACGTACCCTTTAATAAAGGGACACCGTCTATAGGTAGGTACCTGGAGTAAGAGAGAGCCCGTAACTCAATCAGACGACTATGTACATTAGCTGCCGTGTATGGCGCGCACGTTCGTACGTGAATCATTTTTTATGCCCTATTCGATTACCGGGCAAATGACACCCTTTGTATACGGCACAGCTCGCGAAGAGTAATGTGCCGACGGTTGTTTTACTCGTTCGAACTAAATGTTTGCGCCAAATAACCGGTAAAAACTCAATGCGATCGCTCGTCTTTGCAAAGGACAACGACTTATATTTGGAAAATTAAATTACTTGAGCTGGTTCAAAGGTTTTAATCAGGATGCCCTTGTTTCTAAAAGTGATACCTAATGATATTTATGAGTATACACTTTTTTACTTTTTTAGATACAGTATTAAAATAGTATATTACGACACAAGTGCGAAGAACATTAAATTCGAAACGAGTGGCGATGTTTTAACCCTTAACCAGGTTGTGATCTCATAGCGACCACTTAGCAAAAGATTATTTTCTGACGAGCAAAACGCTTGTAGCGGCCAGTAAATGTCATTGACGTATAGTCTATAAGCTGACAGATTTCTGAACGCACCCAAAATCGATGTGTCAGAACAAATTTCTTTGACGTTTTAGTTGTCAAATTCAAAAACCGAAAAAGTGGCAGATTTTGAACATAGCACAACATAGCACACAATAATAGTATTTATCTGGAGCAACACATTGCTCCAGATAAATACTATTATTGTGTCTGTCGGAGATATGAGTTACTAAATCTAGAAAACGATAAGCAATGTTTTGCTTGGAGTGGTCTTTGCTTGGTCCATGCAGATTTGCAGGTAGATGATACCAACCTATGAACAGGTGGCTGGTGACCTGACAGTATAAAAGGTCACTACTGCAGTGTTCATGGATTCATTCCCGTGTTAGACATAGAACGATTCACTCTTGTCTTGTTGTGTGAAGGGTTTACATTCTTACGAAGGAAGTTATTTCTATGGGGTATGCATCTATGCATGGACGCAAGCTTGGAACTCTCCATTCGTTTTCTACTACTGCGTAGATGCGTGGATACAAGATTCTGAGTGCTGTTGGTGGCGAGTAACGAGAAGCTAGGAGGCAGATAACTAAAATCCTACCCCTCTTAGCTCGGCTGTCATTAGGGTCCCCGATATCAGCAAGTGGGATGAAGACTCAAGGCTCACGTAACAGTGAGTACTGGTATTGTATCACATGTAAACGGTAAGGTTTAAAATCGACAACAGTTGGTAAGGTAATGATTGTTCACTATGTTTGCAGTTAAGTTTGATTTGAGTCGTGATTTAGAAAACTGCTTTGTTCTTTTTTTGTGATTACTGTTGTAAGAAAACGTGTGGGTAGGTATCCTACCCTATTGGAAAAAAAAGAAAAAGAAATAAAAACAGTAATTGTAGTGATTTCAAAGTATATCATGACCCATACTTAGTACTTACTTAGTTGTGAAATACTAGCAGTACCAAAATATGGGCAGGTAGCCCTTTGTTTTGTTTTGTTTTCGAATCTACCAAAAATTAATTTGTGATAGTGATAAACATTTTCAATCCATGCCTTGTGTTTAAAGTTTTCTATGCGTGTGAAATTACCGTTACAGATGTTCAACTTCAAGATCAACAAGCTCACTGTCATAGTAGTCTACAGTTTCATCCATGATGAATATGCTGTGACGATGAAACGAGCGCAATTTCTTGCGATACTTATGTCCAAGAAATTAAGAATTGAAGACGCCAACTCTATGGTTATTTTGGAGCAACGGAAATTAAAGGACAGGTTTCTTTCCAATTGTTTTAATGAAAAATTAGAAGCAGTAGTTTAAAGAACTAACGGTTGACATTTCTGTTTGTAACGTTAAGTTTTTGTGTTTTTAATACGTTTTATTATTTGCGAGATTAATTTGATTATAGTAAAGTGAAGCACAATCTTATTTTGATGTCGAGTATAAAATGAGGTCAGTGTCTAACCTCAAACTTTAGGTACTTAGTGTTATGATTAGGTCTAGCATTCCAATTATCTCAACATCTGTTCAAAACTGCTTATTGCTAGTCTACTTGAAAAAAAAAGGAAATCAGTCGGCTTTGAATATACTTTGTTTTTGTGATAAAAATGATATCGTACAATTTGATGATTACAGTTCAACATGGTGAGTCAGAACGAGCTGCCGGCCTGCAAGTTGTTGATGTCATGCCCGGTGGCGTAGCAGGTGTCGTTACTGCCTACCGTGAACACCTGGTGCAGCACGTGGTGTGGACACGTTGTTAATCCGCTGAGCAGTTCACATTTTTGTTGGGCTATTTGAGGTCTGAGATAATTGGTGAAACTAATGTTGTTGTAGCCATCGAGGATTTATTCCCTTTCGATTCTTTAGAGTTTAAAAAAAATGGAGGAAGAAATGCAAAATTGAAACTAAATTAGACATCAATGTTACAGTTACGCAAGTTTAAAATAAACAAGTTTTATTAAACGCATTGAGATCGGTTATAATAATTTCTGAAGGGTGATGATGGTGGTCATGAAGGTGGTCATAATGATGATCATGATGACTGTCATGATGATGGTGATGATAATGATTTCTTATTATTTGGGCTGTCAATAGTTTCAGTTTGACTTCTTAAGTTCAATTAAAATTTTAAGTTTTATTGAAATTAATCAATTAGTTTGCAATCGTGGAATGAAACTTTTTACATTTTTGTTGGGTTCAGTTTTCTCAGACTACATACACCATTTATCATTCGTAGTCGTAGGTGTAAAATCGGATCTATTTTTCCGTCTCAGTGCGGCCACGATTGTGAGTGGCGTGCGTTTGGTTTAATGGTGTATGTGGTCAAGGCGTTTAGATTGTGCGACAGCCATGTAGGTGGTTGTTAAGACTCAGTTGCTGGGTGTAGCATCTGGAGTATTGTAACTGCTGTGAGTACTGCAACCCATTTGTTGGTTTGTTGAAGTGTTTCATTTGACTATTGTAGAACTGTGTCGGTTACTGGCTAGTAAAGTAGAAAGTACATAGTTAGACTGACTAGTCTATTTCGAATGTTAATGAAGTTGATTTTAATTCCCTGGGTTGATTAAACGAGTACCTTAAGAAAATATGATTCTAAATTGCGGCATTAAAATTTTCTATTAACTACTTTAAATGCGGAAAGGGTAATTTTTAAATTTAATGAGTTCTAATCATCAGTCATGTGAGCTTTCAATGGACCGAGAGCAAGTCCGAGAGATTGAGCGTGATCGAATAATCGCATCGGAAGTTCCGGAGCATGTAAAAGGTGCACGTGGACTGCTTTTTATGTGCAGTATACTCTTTGCGAGGAGTAGCACTTACGCGGCTGAGATGGTTCTAACTTCTGATAGGTTATTGGATCCTAACAATCCGATGGACTGAAATGAAATCGGATGGTTATGATGTAACCTGGTTGAGTAATTTACGTTTTTGTTTGAGTCGAGAGGTTGACTAATTTGAATCATTCATTAATTGAGATCATTTTGGTAATGCCACAAAAGAAGTTATTGTTGTTAAACGGGATGAGGTGACTATGTCACAATGTGAGTTTCCGATGGACATAAACGTGACTTGTGTTTCCTTAATTTTGATTTTACTGGTAACTGAAATTGAGCTGGTGGCACTATCAAAATTGTCTAACAAATTGAAGTTCATAAATGATTGAATACAGATAACATTTTGTTGTTAATGAAAATGCTAGAAAGCCAAGTACCACGTGAAGTAGATGAAGATTGTTGTGGCATGAAGGATGAGGTTCTCAGTTCGGTTGGTCGACCGTACCAGAGGCTTGATCGTAGCCGTAGCCCGTTAGAAGTCGGTGTCTACCTTTGAGTAGTCCGTGGGTACGCGGTGCGCGATAAGCTCTGGCGGAGGTCGGGTCTTGTAGAGACCGTAGAGTCAGGGTTGACTCGGCGATCCCTTGGGGATGCGCGTAGTGTGTGGTTATGTGATAACCAATAGGCCACGAATGAGAGACCTGCTTCCGAAAGTTTGCCGTCATGTGTTTTACGTAAAAGATGGCTATGAAAGCCAGGTGGTACTTGTCTGGTCTTGCATTTAAATTGGTGGTAATGAATTGACTTTAAGTGATCCTAAATTCAGTTGCAAAGAATAAAATTATTTTCCTTGAGTTGAGTTGATTTTACGTAGACAAATAATTTGGTCAGGAGTAACCGAGTGGTGACAAAGATTACTGATGTACGTGTTTGTTTCAGATACAAGCGAGGACGCTTGTCTTGTCAGTATGGCCGTGTCGGAGATATGAGTTACTAAATCTAGAAAACGATAAGCAATGTTTTGCTTGGAGTGGTCTTTGCTTGGTCCATGCAGATTTGCAGGTAGATGATACCAACCTATGAACAGGTGGCTGGTGACCTGACAGTATAAAAGGTCACTACTGCAGTGTTCATGGATTCATTCCCGTGTTAGACATAGAACGATTCACTCTTGTCTTGTTGTGTGAAGGGTTTACATTCTTACGAAGGAAGTTATTTCTATGGGGTATGCATCTATGCATGGACGCAAGCTTGGAACTCTCCATTCGTTTTCTACTACTGCGTAGATGCGTGGATACAAGATTCTGAGTGCTGTTGGTGGCGAGTAACGAGAAGCTAGGAGGCAGATAACTAAAATCCTACCCCTCTTAGCTCGGCTGTCATTAGGGTCCCCGATATGTCGAAAAAAATTACGGTCAGTGCTATGTTTTGATTTATTTTGGTAGTATATAAGGTAATGTAAGTGTAGTATGTCATAAATGGTCACAGTAATGGTTTTTTACTTAAAATTTTTGCTCTTAAAGTTTGTGGGCCCTAAATGACCTCTGCCCGTTTCGGTTTGGTACAAGTGGTTTGTATGTGACCACTGCCCGGCTGGGCATTTATGTGAAATTTAAGGGTAAGTTCATTACTGTACACCATGTAGGTCCACCCACTAAACATCTCAAAACTTACTGTAAGTATATAATTATAAGTTAGTTTTGAAGCGGATTTTGCTAAATGGCGTTTGAATATAAAAATAAATATCCTTTTTTCTTACTTTTATTGTGGTCTTATAGTGTCCATAATTACATGTAAACATAACAACTACCCCTTAAAACTTCAATGTATCGCCAGCAGGGCAGTGGCCACATACGGAACACGTAGGCCTCCTGGTGACGAGCACAGGGCGTATATTGACCACCGGGTTTTTTTTTGGAAATAATGATTCTAAAAAAAAACAAGAAATTAGTTTTTTATTGCCGCTATTATCTACCGAAATCAGGATACGAAAATGTAGAAATCGCCAGGCCTGTTTAAGGGTTAAAACATGACCGATAGGGAGTGTTTTAAATCGACACCAGTTACGAATTTCGTTTTTGCACGTGTCTCGTACGACGATTTTTAGTACAGATGGCCCTTCGAAGTTTTGGACTTGACGTAAAATGACCCACTTCTCGCACTAGAGCCTAAAAAGTACACCACCTGTACTAAAAAAGCTATTTTAAATTAAACGCTAAGCTGTTTTATACTTATCATAGGCAAGCTGTTCAACTCGAAATCGAGTGGCAGCAACTCAAAAATCGGGACGGTAACGTTAGGTTTTACTCGATACGTAAAGCAGGCCATCGCGCTCGCTCCAATATGCCAGTACGAGCGGGATAGAATGCATTACGTATCAAATAAAAATATTCTTTACTTTCAAACTCATCGTACGGCTACTAATCATGAAAATTCGTACGCGTTTGTTCGTTATTCCGTTGTCTCCTATCTTATTTTATTTTATAATTTGTCATGATTGATGATGTAGCCATAATTATACAGTCGTAGTGAACCATATTTTCCCTTCGGAAACATCCGAATTAAGGTTTCTGTTTCAATTAGCTTCAGTGCAATGGATGTACTGAAGTTCACTGTGACAACAATCCAATATGAATTCAGACGTTTCTGTGAAAAGCCGAAGAGAAAGGATTATGCACTACTTCTCTAATATGGAACTTCTGATGTACCTAAGTATACTGTATACTTTACCGTTTGTATACCTATTCTAAAGATAAAAAGTAATTCTGCTTGAATAAATAAAAAAATGGGTACTAACGGTAGAGCGGATGGAACAAACTGCCGTAACCGGAAAATTTAATTAATTGTATCGAAACCCTTATCCAGTGAATTGACATGTTTGTACAGATTACTTACCCAGTAGACGCAACACGGCTGCCCTATGCAGAATTCAAGTATCTGTGTTTTGTCAAATTTTACAGTAGAGCGTAAAAACGTTTTTCAAACTTGTTTCAAATGTTATAACAAACAAGTTTCTATGTACTTTAATACGAAACAAGAGTAGATATGTACAGTGACGTCTAATAATATGTACCTATACATTTCGGAACGTATGTCAAGGGCATAAGGATAAAAATCGTAAACATATTATTAGAGCCGACCGTACACCTGTAAGTTCCAGGGCGTAAATATAAATACACGCTTCACCATATTATGTATTGTACCTTTCACTAAGTTACTACTTTTACAAGGACATTCTTTGGTGACACTTTCGCATATCTGGTAATGGACTTGTTCGTAACTATAAAGACTGGAAGTACAGTCTTTAACTATAGTAATGCTCTTTCCTCCATACATTAATTGGTAGTGTTTACGAAGCCCGTTTACCTTAATTTTCGTTGTTTTCTATGTGTGAAAGTGTCTACTAAAGTATCTATTATGTATATTGTTGCTTAGCAATCTTAGCATACAAGCCATCACTGGATTAGCACAAGACTACTTAGATCGCTTTGTGTAAGATTTTTCTAAGTTTGTATGGAGTTGTTTTTATATGGAGATAATAACGGTTCCGGTCCTTGGTAGGTACACTTTTTCTTCACTGGGGCTACAGATTTGTTCCCAATGCGTAGTCTATATAACGCAGTCTTTGTATTTCCCACATAGCTAACTCAATTAAAGCGCGGAACGCAGAGGAATAACAATATCACTAAATTATAAGATATAGGGGTCCAAAGCTTTTAAACAATAAAATTTTAGATAAAGGGTCACTCGACGAATCCACCCTTTAATATGTAGAAAGTATTCATTTGTTAAGTCCTTTGTTTTGTTTCCGTAAACTAAACAAACGATCGTTGTTCATCATAATATATGTATTATGTACAAATATATCTAAAACAGTTTCTTCCTTTGTTTCGAATTAATGAAATATACAATACTCTTTATTGCACACCAAAAAACAGGAAAATAACAGATATACAGTGTTACAAGTATAGATATTACCATGGGCGGTCTTATCGCTAAACAGCGATCTCTTTCAGACAACTTTAAGGTAGTAAAGGAAATAAAGACATTTATTTGAAATTATGAATTATACATTTAATTTCTGTGGCTAAACGTGTTTTGAATTTGATCATAAGTATTTGGGACGAACTATATTGCTGATAAAAATCCATCTCTTTGGAAAATCCTCCACTGAAATTACAGGCGTTCAACTGCCCTAGCACAATGAACATAGTCTTCTTTTGTATTTTTTTTAGGATAGATTTTCTACTCTACGCAATGGCGATGAGGCTAAAACGAACGATTTTTTTTTATTTGCCAAAGTTTATCGAAATTATATCATCGAAAGCTACTACGCCAGTGACACGCCTGAGTGAAGTGGCGAACACGTGCGTATCAAGCCACTAGCAGGGATTAAGAATTCGATTTAAGCTTGTTGCATAGGCGTAAGGTTATTTTGATCACGTATATGTCATTGGTAGAGGAGTGGATCCAGGGGGAGGGGGCAATGGGGGTACCTGCCCCTCCCTGACACTGGTAGTGCCCCCCCTCAATGAAGTCCTGGATCCGCGCCTGGGCATAGGATCTGTTAAAAAGAAACGGGTAGCCGCCAGAAGGCAGGCCGCGATTTGCTGTCGAAATGTACTAGAACCACAGTGTCCAGGGTAGCTGTTTAAATATCATCCCGCGACCCGTAAACTACATACAAACAAATAAATCTGAGTTTACAGTACGTCGGTATGTTTCGTGGAAGGTAACGTTTCTAAGGATGTTTGTACTGTCTGTCCTTCCCCGTGTGTTCTGTCGAATAAATAGTGATTTCGAAGCATCATTTTCCGCTCTAGAGGGCCCAGTATTTGCGTTTGACGTTAATGTAAAGGAAAGTTTTTAATCTCTTAGATGGGTTTTTGTCACAGATATGAAATCGGAATAGATAGGTACATTTTGCCTTTTTTATGTAAAAATCATAAGAGTATTATTTATGTCCGTTTTATTTATGACCAAAAAAGAAAAAGAGTTTCTTTCATTTTGTTTTTTTTTAGGCCTGGAGAAAGAGTCTGAGAGAGTTAAGTCTGGAGAGAGGAAGAAACGTCATACGTATCCCTATCATGTTTGAGATTGTTAGACTTGAGTAGATGATTGACAAAAACTTATTTGATTTTGATGTCCTGGGGGTTCTTTACAATTTCAACTCTACTATGCAAGTGGAATATCATCAACCAATAGAAGTCTACTGCTGGATGTAAGCCCTTAGAAGAGAAAAAGTGGGCGGGGAACTGAATCGATTTAAGTCATCAGTAAATCATGCTGTTCGATGGAATACTTAGAAAATTCACTATTCAGACTTATGTACATTTTCACGGAACCCTAATCAATTCAAAATGAGCGCTGGCAAGTTTTTCTGAAACTCTTATCTTTTTCTGTAGGCTTAGCACGTTTGGGGCGATAGTATGTCGCCGCGAAATAGATTCCTCGTCTTTTACTAACTACTAAAAGAGGAATGGATAATCTATGACTCTGAGAGATACTGTTGCTTTAATCAAGTGCTAACCGTACGGCTCCTTTCAAAGTTGGACAATATCACGGCTATCCTATTTTTGTTGGCTATGCTACGAAAGATTCTCTAAACAAATACCTTAAAACAAATACCTTTTCTACCATGAAAACGTTGTTACGAGAATAATGTTTCCCTCAAAAATGTTGATTTATCAGCGATTCGGAATCCGGATTTACGTTTACGAAATCACTTCCCGCATCACATTCGTCCTCCAATTTGATCAGATTTACCCGGGATAATGTATTTGTGATATTCCGGGCACAATCTCAGAAATAGTGGCGTGCCAAAAGAATGTTGGCAAAGAGGCGGCTTCTCAATTAAAAGTGGCCGTGCCCGCCCATTGACAATTAATAATCGAACTTCCAACCGCGAAAATCCTGTTTAATTTGGTGAACCTATAGGGATTGTATTAATTTTAATTTGAACGATATTCAATTATATTGATTTAAAGTTTTACGTACGGATCCGAGACGTGAACACTGACTGTGGGGCTAATCCACAAGCTTAAAGTCGCGCAACGTGCTATGGAAAGAGCTATGCTTGGGATCTCTCTGAAGTACAAAATTCGAAACGAAGTGATCCGCCAGAGAACCAAGGTGACCGACATAGCTCTGAAAGTTAGTAAGTTGAAGTGGCAATGGGCTGGCCACATATGTCGCAGAACCGATAACCGCTGGAGCAAGCGTGTTCTGGAGTGTCTGGAGTGGAGACCGCGTCTTGGTAAACGTAGCGTGGGACGCCCTTCAGCTAGATGGCGGGATGATTTGCATAAGGGGGCCGGTAGAAACTGGATGCATAAAGTAACAGACCGAGCTCTGTGGCGTACCTTGGGGGAGGCCTATGTCCAGCAGTGGACTGCAACGGGCTGATGATGATGATGAAACTTTCACGAATCACATCAATTAAGAAACATCTGTATTACATCTGTATTCAATCAAAATGAGGAGCAAGGAATCGTCTCATCCGCGTGGAATCCAGTGATTTACAAATGTAAGCGAAGTGAAACATGCATTTTGAAGCGATTGCATGCTGTGAGTGTTTTGTGTAGTTCTAGTGAGAACGCTAGCCTAGAAGTGAATAATCAAGATCAAGTGGGTTATGATTAGGGCTGCCAACCAAAGGTCACAAATATGCGGTACATTAGCGAATAAATTGCGGGACTTCGCTATTAAATGCGGGACGCATGAGAAAGTGTATTAAAGGATAAAAACCGTCCAAGTGGGAGTCGGACTCGTGCACAAAGGGTTCCGTAACAACAAATATTACAGACTTCTTACGAGTTTTCCTGTAAACTACTATACGCAAAAAACTATTTTCTGTAATTTAAATATGGTCACACTAAGTCCTCCATTTGAATGATGCAGTTTAACACATTCATATTTTTATTTTAGTATTTCCAGTTTAGTATTCCCTGAAAAGCGGGACAATCGACGTCCCGTGCGAACTGTTTGCGGGACGCATACTTTCGGGCCCCAGAAACGGGACGTCCCGCATATAGCGGGACAGTTGGCAGCCCTAGTTACGATTGCCCCGTTTTGTCTATTTATCGTGCTACGCGTCACTTTCGCACTTATACAGGATGGAAAGGGACGACGTTCCTTCCCGCTACCGACCGAGCCTACCAATCATAACAATGAACTTTCAGTATGAGACCAACATCGAAAGCGTACATGGAAAATTGTCTTTTCCATACTATTGAACTCTAACTAATCACTCATTTTGTATGACGGGTTTTTTTTAATATTTCGATGTTGGACCCATACTGAAAGTTCATCGTAATGGTTGGTAGACTCGGTAGGTAGCGGGAAAGAACGTCGTCCCTTTCCACCCTGTATATACTTGTTAGAACGTGACGGCAACGCCGACAAACGATTACACGCGGTACCATCATAAGGCTACAAGTGCGGGTAGTTCGCAAAACCCGCGCAGCTAGGTGTTGATTTTCGCGCGAGCCTGCCTGCAACCACGGGTGTAATGTCAGGATAATAATTAAATGTAATTTTATGCGATTAAGACCAGTTTGTCGTGAAAATACGATATATCTAATAATTTAAATTAAATCATGAAATAGTACTTTTTCCTCAAACAGGTACTAACCATGGAAATGCTATAGGTATTATAAGCTCCCGATGTTTCAGCACTGTTTTAAATGAAGTGTTTTGAGTGTATGTGTCGTATAAGTGATCGGGTTTTAAGTACAAACACAATTTGAGGCGAAGCCGAAAATTGTTATCAAAGACGCCACGACCATTTTTTGACTCAGTTAAACAATGTTGCATACAATACTTTTTCTACGACCACACACTTATTTTCAAATAAAATTGTTAGAAATATTCTTAGTCTAACACAATTTAATTAATCATCAAGGTCGGGCGGGAGACGTCAAAATTAAAAAATAAACCACCTCTATGGTTTACTGTTCATCAGAAATGACATTTTAAATTAGGTTGGCAGCCATGTATTTCATTAAGTCTTGTATACACGAGGTGTCTTAAAATGGAAATAAATTAAGTAAAAAAAGTTTTAAGTTAAACGGTTTTTATTGCACCAAAAACTAGAACATAAAAATTTGTTGTAACTAACCATAGATGCTACTTTTTGTAGATTAGTCACGTGAAACTATTATCACTGTAGTCTTCCCAAGTCGGATGCTGAAAGCCACGTTTAGCCTCTATGTCAGTGGATTAAGCGTTAATCGGAAACTTTTACCAAACTGAAATAAAAACGTGGGGCGTATGCAATTGTGATTAAGTCACTATAGTTATTTAAGAACACACATAGAAATCAAGACAGAAATAGAGTAATAAGTTTTGTTCTGGCCTTGATAAAAGTTATTTACCTCTATAGAAGTGTTGGAACAGATGAATGATTCATTACAAAATTAAAGCTACAATTACATATTTTGAACTTGTATGTTTCTTCATAATAACGCCCCACGTTTTTATTTCAGTTTGGTAAAAGTTTCCGATTAACGCTTAATCCACTGACATAGAGGCTAAACGTGGCTTTCAGCATCCGACTTGGGAAGACTACAGTGATAATAGTTTCACGTGACTAATCTACAAAAAGTAGCATCTATGGTTAGTTACAACAAATTTTTATTTTCTAGTTTTTGGTGCAATAAAAACCGTTTAACTTAAAACTTTTTTTACTTAATTTATTTTCAAGTTTTTAGTGCAACTTAATCTAGATCAAAGGATGTTGTTTGTAATATGCAATACAATTAGGGATGCTAGACTTTTAACTCTCGCGCTTTAATCACGACACAAACATGTTTAAACGTAATGGACAATATTTTATGTGTAACGAGAGAGGAATCGCTGCTGAATATATAGTTTTTGAAATCCGACCCTAAAAAAATGTCAGCTTGAATGCCCGAAGTGACTCAACTGGACGTGTTATTCATGCAATACCTTAGATAACAGAGTACTGATAATAAGGAATATATCAATCAATTTGGTTTATTCAGAAAATCAAGTTTTAAGCGAGGCCCGACGGCTCGCCCTACGCGGTCCACTCACGCTGATGTCACTCTATCAGCTGGAGGGCCGAGGGCCCGACGGCTCGCCCTACGCGATCCACTCACGCTGTCACTCTATCAGCTGGAGGGCCGAAGGTCCGACGGGTCGCCCTACGCTACGCGATCCACTCACGCTGTCACACTATCAGCTGGAGAGCCGCAGGCCCGACGGCTCGCCCTTCGCGGTCCACTCACGCTGTCACTCTATCAGCTGGAGGGCCGCAGGCCCGAAGGGTCGCCCTACGCTACGCGATCCACTCACGCTGTCAGTTTATTGGCCAGAGAGCCGCAGGCCCGACGGCTCACCCTACGCGGTCCACTCACGCTGTCACTCTATCAGCTGAAGGGCCGCAGGCCCGACTGGTCACCCTACGCTACGCGATCCACTCACGCTGTCACTCTATCAGCTGGAGGGCCGTAGGCCCGACGGGTCGCCCTACGCTACGCGATCCACTCACGCTGTCACTCTATCAGCTGGAGGGCCGCAGACCCAACGGGTCGCTCTACGCTACGCGCTCCACTCACGTTTTCACTCTATCTGCTGGAGGGCCGCAAGCCCGACGGGTCGCCCTACGCTACGCGATCCACTCACGCATTCAGTCTATCAGCCGGAGGGCCGCAGGCCCGACATGGCTGACAGTGACACGTGTCTCAGCAGCATCAGGTTTGAGAAGTCAGTATTAAATCCGTCTGTATCTTTTCGTCCAATATTCCGCAGGGTTTGAAGACGAAAGTCTTTGATCTGTGTAAGTTACCAGTGATGACCTACGGTACTAAACCGTGCTCGCTTATAATGGGTCTTATAAGAATGCTCAATGTCACCCAAAGGGCAAAAGAGAGGGCTATGCTAGGAGTGTCGGCAGCAGAACCAAAATAACCGATATAGCTCTTCGAATCGCTAAACTGAAGTGGCAGTGGGCGGGGCTCGTCGCGCGTGGAACCGATGGCCGTTGGGGCGGTATGTTTTTCGAGTGGTGGTCACGTACCGGAAGGCGCAGCGTATGTAGGCCCCCCACAAGGTGGACTCATGACCTGGTGAAGGTCACTGGATGCGGGTGGCACAGGGCCGGTCCTTGTGGCAATCTTTGGGGGACGCCTATATTCACCAGTGAACGTCTTTCGGCTGATATGATGATGATTATGATAATGAAATCCGTATGTTTCTACCAAATGTCTAAAGCAGTACTTCAAAATCTACAGATCTCTAAACCTAGCGGTTGTGGCAGGCAGTAACACTGGAGTATCAGATCTGAGGAGTTGGACGTTAGTATTAAATTAGCATGTTTCTACTTAATATCTAAAGAACTACTTTAAATTCAAGAGATCGATATAAGATAAACCTTACGGTTATTGTGGGCAGTACTGCAGCATCAGGAGTGAGGAGTTGGAAGTCAAGATCAGGCTGTTAGTATTTGATTATGCCAAACATGCTATACTTTCATTTTCACGTGTCTAACACTCTCGGTTATGGTAGGCAGTACGTCTGCAGCATCAGGCTTTGAGGGTACAAGGATACAAGTATTATAATATTGCATTGTCATGGGGACTTGACACGAGTTCCAAATTTCATTAATTTTGGTGCAGTAGAAGTGGTCGAAAAATCGATCACAAGATTTGAAGCATCGACGACAGTTGATACGCGGTGAAGTTAATAAAAACCGTTTAAAAAACGCACTGCGTGTAAACCCGAATGTAAGGAATAGACAATATAGACTTATCTTGACATCTGTAAGGTAGGGGCTTAAAGGTGTGTTCACGACCATGTAAATGACAAATAAAAGTACGGGAGTAGAAAAGGTATAAAAAAGATCTTTCTTCAAATGAAAAAATGCATTAAAATTTGAGTGTACAATAAATAAACTTTCCTTCGCAAATCGGCCGCGGGTTGTAATCGGTTCCATTTAAAATTGTTTAAATGTATACGGAAACGAATAATTACTGAATCAATTATACCAATAATGCAACTTTAATGACACACGAAAGTAATCCAACCCGTTTGCAACTGTAATTACGTTTAATGATTGCTGTGATATTTGTACATGACTATTTTATGTATAGGGTAAGCTGCAGGTTTCCGAATTGAAGCCTATAAAACGAATTTTGATTTGATTTTGACGGTTTCCGCACCGTAGCTAAACAACAATTGAACCCCGAAATTAGAACTACTAAATATTGGATATCATATACCAAAGAAAAAACGACCAAAATCACCAACGTCTGAGGTGGAAATCGAACCCACGTGCTCAGCTTTCGCGGCTGATGTCTGTACCGCTCGACCACTCGGTCTTAACCTACTGTGTGATTTCTTTTATATAGAGAACCGAGTGGCCGAGCGGTGCAGACTGCAGGCATCAGCCACCTCTGACGTTAGTGATCTTGGTCGTTTTTTCTTTGGTATATGACATCCAATATTTATTATATTTATATAGTATTAAGTAGTGGACTAGGGACAAAATAAAAGTACAAATCAAATTACTAAAAGTAACAAAGCTCAAATCAAATATTGTAACCGAATAAAAAATAAAGGAAGTTAAAGTGGCACAAACTGCATAATAAAAGTAAAGAACGTTTATTAAAACAACCTAGGATTACAAAATGGGTATCCCTAATGTCACCAGATTTAAAAAAAAGAATCTAATACCATTGACACCATGAAAAATGGCCGCGTTTCGTTCCTACTGACATATTAAACCACGGGCCAAATTAAAATGTAAAACTCGACCGAGTCACGCTCGTGTAAAGTGAATAAGATAAATGGCCCACGGATCCAGTGAAATGTTCATTTTATGTATCACTGAAATAAATTAACCGCCACCCCAACCGACGCTCATTCCACGGCTAAATCAATAAGATTTCATTTCGTAATATTTGTTGATTTAAACGCAAATTTTGTTTGGAATAAATTATGGCCGCTGGAGGACCAAGGTCGTTCATTTGAAGATTGGAATTAAGTGCCAGGGCACGTTTATCGTAAAACCAACAAATTTTAAAATATAAAGCCTTGAATAGCATCATATCGCACGGCGTTCTATGCCGTCAATTGTAATAATAGGTCACATACACATAATATATTTTCCACCTGTCTCAGTCCACTGCTGGACGTAGGTCTCTCCTATTAACTATACTTAGGGACGCATTAGGAGGCAAATACCTATAATCGCCACGTTTGGCAAGCGGGTTGGCGATCACAGTAGTCCACTATAACTCGACACTCTTACGACACCCAAGGGAAAATTTGGGGTGGTGACTGGCGTAAACATGCGGTACGAGTATATTTAGGTTAGTACCCACAAAATAGATTTTGAGAAAAGTATATTTTCCGTAGAGTCAATTAAAATTATGATTTTTCACTTCTCATGCTCTTAAAATGTTATTTTAGTCCCTGCATATCGGGACTAAAACTCTTTATTAATCTCTAGGGACTAAAGTAATTTTTTTTAATTGACGTTGGAAACCCGTAAACAGCCACACTCACGGTGTTCAAGAATAAAGGATAGTCGCCATTTTCAGTGCTTGTGAATGGACCACTTTTGTGCATGCCGTGGATACAACCTCTAAACTTTTTTTTAATTGACTTTGGAAACCCCTAAACAGCCATTTCTGGTGTTTATGATTTATGAACGAACGATTATTGCCATTGGAAAAAACCTCAAAATGTCAATCGTACAAAAATATTAAGGAAAATCGATTTATTTTCTTGATATACTAGTATATTTAATACTTTTTTAATATATACGTATGATTAAGATTGAATCCAATTTATTACTTATGTTTTAACCAATTACTTAGCTTCAAAATAGTTTTAATAGTTAGTTCCAATTCGTTGGCTAAATATGCAAGTATTTAAAGCGTCATATTTCGAAAAAGGAATACAGATAAAAACTAAAACGTGGAACGAATTTGATTGCTTATTTCTTGTGTTTTTACAATCGTATAATTTGTAATAGTATAATTTACGGTGTCACGCCATGCGATGAAGAAGTAGGTATTAACGCCTTACTCCAGAATGAAGAAGAATGCAAAAGAGGTGGTGCAAAATCTTTTGCCGCCGAAATCTAGTGTATTAATATATTCAAAAGCGTATCAGATTTTTATGGATTGGAAAACTGGAAAGCAATAGGTACCAACATCATTTATGGAAGGCGTATTACTGACATATTTTGATAAAAAATCTAAGAAATATTAACCATCATCACCTTGCAGCATAAATTCCATGGTTAAAACAACACTGCAACTAAACTATATAACTTGAGAAAGTTTGCGAACTTATCGTCAAGTGGCCATGTTCCAAAGAAATCGGAAGTTTTGACATAGCAGAACATATAATTTCTTTGTTTCTTACTTGTTCTTTCTGTTAATAAATACTGAGATTATGTAGAACTTAGTTTTTTTCCTCGCATTCTATGTGAAAAGTAGAGTGTTTAATTCGGGACCAAACAGCCATAATGACACTCGAACTACATCCACCCTCGCTACGCTCGGGTGGATAAATATCTCGTGTCATAATGGCCTGTTTTAGTCCCTCGTTGAACAATCTACTATTAAGATCAAAATAAACATTTTACTAGTACTTATATCTACATATTTCGTTAAACTAGGTGCTAAACATTTGATCCGGCAGCAAGTAGCAAGAGTTATTTTCTAGCCCTATTTCTGAAAATCGAAAATATAACTATTCATAAAAAATTGTTTAAAAAACTTGCAAAGCCACTTTCAAATTGCGCTGTGTACCTACATGCTTTACTTTTTTGTGATTATTTGTAGACCCTTACATTAAACCCGATTTTTTTCATAATTATATCACTTGCGTGAAACAATTAAACACAATAGTTGTTACGATAGGTACTTTAAAGTCAGTATAACATTATTATTATAGTATATCTAGGATTTGTGCCAGTTCTTTCAATAACAACTATATTACAAAAAGATATGCATGTATTTGTATCACCTTTTTGATGTAATTATCTAAAAAGTATACTTAATGACGAGCTTCTTTTAAAGCGTTTTTCCTAAATGTTATCAGATTTACCCGCGTCACGGTTATAACTTTATCTTACTTTTTAATTCATATTTAAGTCAAATCAACACCGATCCGATAAAATACCTTATTCTGAAACGTTTTTGATATTTACGTTAATATTAATTAGGTAGGTATAGAAAATAACAAACGTCTGCAGGTAAAAATGTAGGCGAATATAAATATCACAATAATCATTTTGCGTGGATCTTCTTTACATAAAAAGTATATTAACTGAGAAAGAAAATTATTTTTATCTGAACTACCTAGTCAATACTATTTAGGTAGGTATGGTCAGCTCCAAAAATATATTCACGATTTTGATCCCTGTGCCATGGGCGTACGTTCTGAAATGTGTACATATTTTTAGATGTGACTGTACTGTTACATAAAGTAGCGGTTCCTATTGTACCATTAAAGGCTCCGTGCGCGTACGACAAAAAGTTAATCGAACATTTGGTAGTTTTGCGGGTTCGCCCTCATCACGGGCATGTGTCGCACGAACTTTCTTCGCCGCCAACTCAATAATATTGCGATTTCACCGACTTGCTACTTGGCACCGTCTCTTTTTATCGTTCTATACTCTGCGCCTTAAGGGGAAATGGGAGCTGTAAGAGTTTGGAAAAATAGGTATTGGAATAAACCAGCGCTGTCGCTTTGCATTGCTTAGACTGATTAGAGCCCCAATATACCTAATAAAGGGGCAACCATAACTTTCTTCAGATCATGAAAATGAATGAAAACAGGGTTCCGTTATCCCCTGTTTCCTCCTGCGAAAACAGACCAAAAGTAGATTTTATCTCAAAAATGATTCGAGGAAGAACAAGTCTACGTCGATATGTTTTCCTTTTATGTTAATATACACAATATTTGGGTGCCTGTCGTGTCGCATAACATCGATTGTCCTAAATTTTTTTGGCCGAGAATGTTCGGCATAATGTTACATGGCATACTACTTGTTTAGCCTACTTAATTTTGCGCATAGGTACACGTTTAAAATACCTACACCATATTTATTCTAATATTCATTACTCGAACGTCAAGTGACCTAAAGCATAATAATCCTAATGTTCATTGTAATAAATATTGTTTTCCCTACTACTCGAACTGTCAATTTTCACTGCGCCTACTTTTATCATGTCCGAAATTTCATTAAAAAAGGCATTTTAATAACAACATGCAAAACGTTAGAACAAGAGGGTGAATGGTTAAAAAAAATGTTCAAGTATTAAACCAGGGTAAAACCGCCGTGGATTGGTTAGGTTTCGAGGCTAGGGCGGAGTAAATGGCGTAGTCTATAAATACTTAAGTATTTTTAAGCAATTGTTTACACATCCTCATACTAACAAAACCAAAAAGGGGGGGACGGGGGGGGGGGAAGCCCCCCACTAGGGGGGCTCGGGGGTCTCTCATAAAATGCTCCCATACATTTAATATGACGACTTACAGCCTTAAAGAAAGTCGGGTGTCGTAAGAGATGAAACTGTTAGACATTCGTTATGTGTACGAATACATTGTAATAAAATAATAATGCTACCGGCGTTTATGAAATAATTAATCTAACATTTTATTTTGTTCTTAAACAAAAAAATATTCGTATTAAACTAATCTTTAAATGAACGGTTACATACTAAATGTATGGAAGGGTTTGAAGTTAATATTTGAGATATTTCTGATTTTATTTCAAAAAAGTTATTAGTGTAATTTTACTCGTTGGGTAACGTACTTTTGATATTAGTTGAAAGTTTTCTGATATCTGTCATATTTATGGAATTATGGTCTGGCCACAAACGATTACACCCTGTAGAGTGTTTATAAAGAAAATAACTCGTCACGATGCCTCTTAAATGTTTCATCGAGAAAATATCTTTCCCATCACCAGTATGAAAATTGCGCACATTTTGTATTTATGACTTTAAAGGAAGGTGGATGGGTTCCACGGAAGACTCAACTGTGCTTTTAATTAAAATTTCCTTCCTTATAATATTTACATCAAAACTAATGGCCTTTCTCGTTTGAACGAAGAAACTCGGGTTATGTTTTATTTGGACTTTGTTATTGCATTATTAATTTAGACGTTCACTGTAGTTGTTTTCCGCTTCAGTTATCTTTAAGCAATTATCCTCGTGCTGCCCAAGGTGCATTTAATTGTACAAAGTAGCATAGCATGAACATCTAAAAATAAGTTTAGTCCTAAACGCTC
>JALPQI010001284.1:0-141713 GCA_025490895.1 Thaumatotibia leucotreta | reverse complement strand
TATTAAAGACGACATGGTACACCTGATGCACTGCGATTTTCTTCAAGCTTATAAGCGCGGAATTACGGTGGTGAACGAAAATATAATTTAAACACTGGTTTGTTAAAATCGATTTATTAAACAACAAAAGCGTACTTCAGATTGTTGTGGCTCTTGAAATGTAGTACATTAACCATGTCTAACGTTCATACAATTTATCATTAGCATAATGTGATCATTTTTAAAATATTCTAAAATTTGTAAAAATTGTTTCGAACTAGACGAACTCCACTGCATCGGGGCTCGTATTCATTTTGTATTGTATACAATACTGAACAAAATAGCCTTTTATGTAATGTTATAATGTTTTGTAGCTACGTAATTTTCATTTTTACCTACCGAATGCACAGAGTATAAAAAACGTGTCACGTTACAAGAGCTCCTTATATGTTGAGTATTAAAAGTAAAAATCTTATATATGTATTCATTTAAAAAATAGGAGTATATTTTTTTAAAGTATACCTAATAATGCACATGTGAATGGCGAAAACATCACCTTCGATTTGTCAACGATATCGTAGTCATTACAAAGTCGATGGAGGAACTCAGCAAAATGCTTGATGACCTTAACCGAGTTTCTCAACGGGTGAACTTGAAAAAACAAACATGGACAAGACGAAAGTTATGTCAAATGCCAATGTTGTGCCCATCTCGGTTTCTGTTGAAAACTCGGTACTCGAAGTTGTTGACTCGTACATTTACCTAGAACAAGTAGTCCAATCCAATTAGGTAGGTCCAACTTCGAGAAGGAGGTCAACCGCCAAATCCAGCTCAGCGAACTACGCGTCGGGAAACTACGCGATGTCTTTTCGTCCGACATACCTCAGTGCCTTAAGACGAAAGTCTACAATCAATGTGTGTTACCAGTGATGACTTACGGCGCCGAAACGTGGTCCTTCACCATCGGCCTTATCTCTAAACTCGGAGTCGCTCAACGAGCTATGGAGAGGGCTATGATCGGAGTTTCTCTGCGTGATCGAATCAGAAATGAAGAGATCCGTAAGCGAACTAAAGTTAATGACAAAGCTTTCCGGATTTGCAAGCTGAAGTGGCAATGGGCAGGCCACATTGCCCTCAGAGCAGATGGTCGATGGGGTCGAAAAGTGCCCGAGTGGAGACCACGGCTAGGCAAACGCAGCGTAGGACGTCCACCCACAAGATGGACACACGACCTTCTGAAGGTCGCCGGGACACGCTGGCTGCAGGTCATATCTAACCGGTACATGTGGAGGTCCAGAGGGGAGGCCTATGTTCAGCAGTGGACGTTTTATAGCTGAGATGCTGATGATGATGATTACCTACATCATAAAATCCTTCAAAGTAAGCGATTTTCAACCCGGATATCTACGTTATTATGGATAGTAAAGTTTTTTAACCTCCTAAACCCATAGCTCTACATACTCATTAACTCGTTTAAAACAGAGTTACATTTGTTTAGTCTCATAAAAAAATGGGACAATTCAAATTAACTTTATTTTCTGCTGAATGTTTTTGGGTGTATTTATAAATCTTGTATGGTTTGGCCTTGGAAGGCTCACAGGAAAGAGCAGAGCTCAAAAGAAAAATATATGTCTGTGTCTTAACGTGTGTGTCGCAGCCATTTATAAGGATTTCGTCTCAATCCCTTGCTCACTGTGCCAATAATTTGGATTTCCCGTTCGCCGATTTGTTTTCTGATAGAAATGTATTGCTCATGCTTTCAATCATCATCATATCAGCCGAAAGACGACCACTGCTGAACATAGGCCTCCCCCGAACATTGCCACAATGACCGGTCCTGTGCCACCCGCATCCAGCGGACTCCTGCGACCTCCACCAGGTCATCAGTCCACCTTGTGAGGGGCCTACCCACGCTGCGCCTTCCGGAACGTGGCCGCTACTCGAGAACCTTCCCGCTGCAACGGCCATCGGTTCTACGCGCAATGTGCCCCGCCCACTGCCACTTCAGTTTAGCTAATCAAATAGCTATATCGGTTACTTTGGTTCTGCTGCGGATGGTCTCATTTCTAATCCGATCCCGCAGAGAGACGCCCGCGAGATTGCCCTTTGGGTGACTTATGCTTACAATATTGTAAAGTAATTGTGTAACGTAGACGAAATAGTTTAGGTAAACGAAACCCTTGTAGTTCCGTAATGAGATACAATACAAGTTAGTTTGGGTTTACTCAGACAAATTTTTACGTAGGTACCTAACTAGTACGGAGTTTCATTTTGCCAAGTGATATTATTTATTTATTCACAACGCTGCATACAGATTAGTGTATGTTATAATTAGGTTATGCTTGAAACATTTTTATTATTATAAATTTAAATATTTGATCATTTACATACAAATAAGCAAAGAATTAAGAAAGAAAAGAACAAATTAAAACTAATAATATAAAATTAAAACTAAACCTTAAGATGAATTAAAATACCAAAGAAGAAATGAATATCAATAAAAAATACAGTATAAATAAAAAACCGCTCCAAAATGTACACACTTGGGAGCGGCCAATGGCTAGGTATGCTCAGAGCCACGTTGCACTTCCCTGTCACACTTACGTATGAATTCACAAGGACGAGAGGGAGGCAATACTTCGTTCGTGGTTCGAGGTAGCGCCTGAGAAAGCTGGCCATATTGTCCCGTTGTATGGCTTACCATGCGGCATTATTAATGCTTACTTACTTAATTTCTATCCATCCCGCTTCCATTTGCTTATTGGTGCGAACGAGCCAGATAGAACGTTCATCATATCATCACATCATTAGCCTATGATAGTCCACGGCTGGACGTAGGCCTCTCCTAATAACTATGCATATAGACGCATTAGGAGGTAAATGCCCATAATCGCCACGCTTGGCAAGCGGATTGGCGATCGCAGTAATGTGTCCACTATGATGACGCTGCTGCCCATCATCAATCTTTTATGAAATAATGGTCAGTGACACTTCAATCCCTTAGTCGACTTTTACGACACCCGCAGGAGGAGTTGGGGTGGTGACAAATGTACCTACCTATTCTTACTGCCGTCACCACACGACCAACTGCCGTCACCACGTCACACGGCCATAGATAGAACGTTAATCCGCCTTAATAAGGCGGTAGTTTTGGTGGTTAGAATTTCAAAATAAATTGTGAGTCGCTGGCTTCGTTTAATTAATTAATTTTAAATACGTCTTAAATTAATACGTTTTCAATTTCCGAATAAGCTTCTTAGGAACGGGATAATCTTAAGTACAATGTAACAAGAATATGTGATGTTATTTAAGCAAAAGGATCGCAATGTCGACGGCGCTATAATAACATCTCGCGGCGTTACATTTGTATACAAATTTACGAGCAATAACGCCGTAAACTCCATCGACATAATATATATTATAACCTAATATGATGGGATCTTCTGATAAAATATAATTTATAAATACTCATTTTTCATGTATATCGGAGCTAGATACTCATTTATATCATCATACTGACCATACACTTAGACGATAATTCGTCGGTTGTAATATGAATTAATGTAACCACCAAAATGACGAAATTGAGTTAAGTACCTATACCGTTCGACTGCAAATTTCCTGCACTATCGAACGGCGTATATAAAATATTTATATCCCGAAAAAAATGTCGAATACGTTAACAAAAACTTTGCCATTTTATTAGGTTTCTACTCCTTTTATTACCGTATGTAAAGGTTTCAAAAAATCATAAACAATACTTTAACGTAAGTACGAATTTGTAAGTACAAAATATGTCCTTCCTAATGTACTCACCATATTTTTATAAATGTCAATGCTGTAAGCGCCATCTGTATTGTATGGCGCATAAGCAATTCGGCTTCAATTTGTGAGTTACACTAATTTACGAAATCCACTTTAGATGAATTTTATGAAATTATTAACGTACCTCCAAATAAAAAATAAAAAAAACGTACGCACTAGCCATTTCCTGAACTACAACTGTGGTGGTCGCAGTTAGTAACTGTGTGTCAAATAGACCTCTCAAAAATAAAACAAATAAGATAAATATCATTTACATACATCACTACCTATAACATCATTTCATTTCGTGTAAAATTAGCATTTCATCGTCATTTCGAATTTGTATATTTATCTGTGGATTTCTGGCTAGTATATTTATTGTAAATAAATATGACAGCTTTATATGTACACAGCTGCAAAGAGGTACAAACGCCAACTCTTTTACCTGATGAATAGCCCTTATTACAATGTTCTTAAAGCACACAATACTTTAATAGCAATGGAAATCTAAACCTAAGACAATGACAGTGGTATTGAAAATCCGCCAACAACTGGATCCACGTTCGAACTTTTACAATTCAAACTTCTTCACACTCATTAACATTAAATTTTTATGAAATAAAACTATGAAAAGGGATAAACTCGCGTATGAACTACCAAGCGAGTCATCCGCAGACCACGAACCCTGTAAAGTGTTCGAAACGTCGGAATGAAGTTAAAGTTAGTTAATATACGCGAGTTTATCCGTTTTCATAGTTTTATTTCATGTGTAATCCTCGCAATAACCGAAGAAAATATTTAATTTTTATCTTACTCGCACCAATAATAACTAACGAGAAAGATAACCTAACTTAATTATATTTTTGCAATTAGTTATAATCAGTGATCGGTTTTTTGGATTCTCCCGGCGTGTCTCCTATAGTAACTTAAAAAATAAACTTTAATTATATTGCCATATTTCTGTTTCATAAAGTATGCTCTTGTGTGTATAATACAATAGTGTTAAATAAAATTTTATAGTCACACCCGTAATTTTTTTATACGCGAAATCCCGCTAGGGGGAACCCAAAAAACCGATCACTGGAGGTGTATAAATTATATTACACTAGGTATACCTACTACATAAATTATAAATATTAGATGTCATATACCAAAGAACCAAATCACCAACGTCCAAGGTGGGAATCGAATCCACGTACTCAGCATTCGCATGCCTGTACCGCTCGTTGCTAAGATCGAGTGGCCGAGTTCGATTTCCACCTCGGATGTAGGTAATCTTGGTCCTTTTTTTCCACCCCAACTCCTCCTGCGGGTGTCGTAAGAGTCGACTAAGGGATTAAAGTGTCACCGACCATTAGTTGATAAAAGATTGATGATGGGCAGCAGCGTCATCATAGTGGACACATTACTGCGATCGCCAATCCGCTTACCCAGCGTGGCGATTACGGGCATTTACCTCCTAATGCGTCTATACGCATAGTTATTAGGAGAGGCCTACGTCCAGTAGTGGACTATCATAGGCTGATGATGATGATGATGATGATGAAATCAATTTGTGTAATTCGAATAACGTTTCTCCTTTTGAATCGTAGCCAATGTTTATATTACCTCTTTTTCATTTGTTATTCGACTGTCGGCACATATAGCCGACAAAATTATACCGCTGAAGAGATAATGCATACCTAAATACAAATAATATTTTTTTGAATTACGATGAAGCAAAGCTATTGTTTATTCTTCATGCTTACATTGAGACCAAGTGAAAGATTCCGTAATATCATGACATCATTAACTACAAAATTGGCAATTTTATTCATCGGCATTAGTTGGTACCTAATTTCTATATTTAAGTACCTAGGCAAACCTATACTCAACTATTTATTTTATTCTCAAAACAATAACAAAGGGTTTTTTTTAGTAGTTAGTTTTTTTTTTATTACAAATGTTGAAAAGAAATCTTTCAACCTATGTGTTGTCGATTGAAATGTTTAAAATGCGTAGTAAAACATATTATTTAACGACTTAGTTTTTTGAACTCTGCTCACAGATGTCATATATACCATAGATCAAGCAAACGTATCTACTTAGCGTGTCAAATGAACTCAGTGAAATCCACTGAGTTGTCCGTCTTTAATCGCAGCTTGCAGCTTTCGGGCGTCAAATTTTGTAAGTTGAAGTGAACAAAAACTTTAATAATGCCTCCTTAAGTAATATTAATTGCAACAACACAAAAATATGAATATTCAAGGGCCTGAGACATATTTAAAATCATAGGCAAGTAACAACTTCAGTACAAAATCTGACACGCTCGGCCGCCATACAAATGAATGAACTTTTTTCTTCTATCCAAATCTAATTCTGTGTCTCCGCTGTTCTAAATTTACCAAAACTTTTTTATTATTGTCAACGTATTATTAGACAGTTTGATTATGGCATGTCTTATAAATGTTGCTTCCGTAAGTTTCCGCTCCCTTGGAAAGATTACTCCAAATAGGTTCCAAATAAAATAATTAATCTGCCTTGAGCCGAGCTTTTCACCATTTATCTAAGCAGGGCGTATCCCTGAAATGATTTATTATTTACAGTCGTTGGGCCACAGAAGGGCTAAACAAAAAACGTGTTTTTGAAAGGAAACCAATGTCCTTATCACGAGTTTTCCGCGGCAATAAACATTATGCCCGCGTAATTTAGGTATATTTTCTATGCTCGCTTAGAGTGATACTTACGCCGACTAGTGCAAGCGAAATGCGTATAAAGTAAGATATAACACAGACTACAGACTATACTATAGTGATTAAGTACACTTGAAGATAAACGGAAATGATAATTTCATAATGAATAAACGCACATATTTATTTATTGGTGGTTAGCTCGGTCTTCCACGTTCCAGCGTTTCACCGCTGCCGCTGACTCATCTGACCGCAGCTGATGTGATGATAACGATTACTTTTGCACACTGAGGTTGCAACGCAACAAATACTCATCACTGCTATCGCGCGCGAAACCCACTGCCTACATCTTGCCATGGATTCTTGCTATATCAAAGGGTTCCAGAATGGCTGGAACCCTTATTATATTACATCAGTTCGAAATAGTTATACCGATTGGTGAGTATAGTTATAATAATATGATCGCCACCAAGCAGTGACATCGTATCTACAGCCTATACAACTAGCACCACACGGGCATTTTTAAAACCAATCAAGAGAACTAAAATCATTGTCTATGACAGCTATTACATAAATTTCTAATTTCTTTAGCGGTAAAGATTCGGTCCCGAAAGCACTGTCTGGAGAAGCAGATAATTCAGGGACACATAAAACGCAGTAGGAGGAAGATACCAGTGCCCAGTAGGCTTAGCACAAGATTAGTGCGACAATATGTCGCCGCGGGATAGACTATCCATCCCTTTTTTATTCATATAGTTAGTAAAAGATGGAAAATCTATCTCGCGGCGACATACTGACATACTAATTATGTGCTAAACATACTGGAAATATTTTGTCAAGCAAGAGGGCTGCAAAGTGTAGTCTCTAAGAAGCGGTCGACTTTGCAAAGAACCGGACTGCATGAAGAACAGTTGTATGCGGTCACGACTAAGAAGATAACCTTCATACAGATTTGTTCGAACCTTCGGGTGCGGCCAAACCCAAACATTCGAATTTCATCCAGTCACCATCACCTTCACTTAGTATTTTCCCGATTCCCTAAATTGACCACAGTTCAGGGAGCCTGTGCTCGGTTTGGTAGGCATAATGCTAAATGCGTCAAAATGGACCAAAAACTAACAGAGCTGGGAGTAGTGTCATTAAAAAGATCTGTTTATGTACCTACTTTATTTCATTTTATAGGTGCAAAGTTGAATTCTGACTAAAATACAAATCTCCGTTTTGCAATGGAACTGAACATAGTGCCCATAGAATGAAATGAAATAAATGTAAATACCTATTTAATGACACCACTTTCAGCTCTGTTGGTTCTTGGTCCATTTTCCATACAAATATGCGTATGGTCCTTTGGCGTAGGGTCTACTTTTGCTGACAATACCACCATCAAACCTTCTAACTTAGAGGCCAAACTTATGTCGATTAGTAGTTTCCACCTTCGACTCGTGCTTAAATAACAATTGATTTTTTGCACACCGATTTCAAATAACTCATTGAATGGGCCAGGGTTTGAACCTACGACCTTCGGATTGATATTCGATTAAAGGGAATGTGAATTAAAATCATGATGGTACTATAATACCTACTCGTAACAGTAGAGGCGTTAAAATATTATAAAACTTAGACAAATCCAAAAAGAATATTGGGATTGATGTTTGATGTTGTGCTCTTGCGGTACCTATTAAGCATGTTGCTATGTAGTGTCAATTCTATAGTCAACAATAGAAGAACACGTGTATTTCCTGTTGGATACGTATCGGATTACCTGTTAATATAATGATGGAAATAAAATATTGCTATGATAATCTTACCTTACCTTCTTATCCAATTTTTTCTTCAATCAACATCCCGTTTTTCTCATTTTATTACTTATGTACAGATCATGAGAAAGTATCCGAATTCAGGAAGAAACGGAATTAATATGATTTCCTTTATTATTACGCTTTGTAACCTTTACGTGCGAAGAAATATACCTTAACAAGGCCCTTAAATTGCTACGGAAAAAACGCTGAGCTACAGATCCGTAGAGAAATAACCAATTAATGATTCCCTCCATTGGGTCGAATAAAGATACAAAAGATAAGACATTATTGAATTTTATTGCGCGCCACAGCCCAGTACATTTCTATCTACACTACATAATATAGGGTGTCCCAAAAATAACGCAAGATTTAAATGTAATGAAAAAGCATACTTTTTTGGACCAATTCCATTTCTTGACACACAAAGTACACAGAATAGGATTAAATATTATAATTGCAAATCGCCCAGCAGCCTTGGTCTCCTTGACGAAAAACGGTTTTGACCCCATTTTCTGACTGTTTTTCGTTCATTTCAGTGAATCCTAAATATTGCGATTTAACATAATTGTTTTATTTTTTAAGGGGTTACTTATAGTCAAAGATCTATGTCAGCAAGCTCTCGATCACCCATGGTTTGAAGGAGAGGATTTCACACTGCAGCAACGAAATTCACCCATGTTTATGCAAATTTCATAGAAAATGTTAACAAAAGAGTGCTATGTTACAGCAAAGCCTTCGAAGTAATTTCTCAGCATGCTGTACCAAGAAATCAATCAAGAAATAAGAAAGTCAAACAAGAAATAAGTATTTTTCATCGATTTCAAATCTTGTGTTATTTTTGGGACACCCTTTACATATATACTTATATAGTGTAGATGTAGCGCAGGCCGTATTTCCGGACATGCGACGCTTAACGACATAATCCGCAGGTCTCTTGCCACGATCAACGTAACTGCTCTTCTTGAGCCTACTGATATTATTAGACTTGCGTAGACACCCTGGCACCGTCCCATCTTCAACGAACTACCGTTAAGGCGGCCGCTGTGGCTGAAAATGCCGAATTTTTAAAACTTAATAAATATAAGGGCCTCAGCAAAGAGTAATATTTTGTTCCTACCTACCGTTTGGCGTAGAAACTTTAAGTTCATGGGGCCCCAGCGCACGCAAATTGTTCTGAGATCGCGAAACGTCTGGTTGACGTAACTAAAGACCGAAGAGCTGATGACTTTTTCGCATAACGCATCAGTATTGCGATACAGCGAGGAAATGCCGCCAGCATCCTCGGTGCAATGCCACAAGGGCCAATCTTAGATAATTATTATCCCTTTACGACTATTAGGTTAGGTTAAGTAGATTAGTTAGATTTAATCTATGTACATAAATTGTAGTTTTGAAAATAAATATGTTAAGAAACTTATATAGTACTCTAACAATCGATGACAGTAGAAAAATGGCGGCAAATTTGAAGAATCGCGGTTTGACAACACTGCATTCTAATAATTATAAATTTGTTTTTTTAATCTAGGGCTTAATTGTGGAATATATTATTAAAAAAAATATACCTAATAGGTACTGTTTGTTTACATTTTAAGTCATAGCTGGATTTGCAATACCTATTTAAAGTTATTTTTGCCAGAAACCTATCAATTTTAGTAAGTACTTATATTAGTTTTTTTATTATTTACAGTCTCAAGTTCTTGTGATTGTTGTATATGTTTTTAATTTTATGTTTTTTAGCTACCATAAATTAATTATAAATATAAGATGTCATACAAAAAACTGTCCAAGTGCGAGTTAGACTCGCGTGGAAAGTGTTCCGTATGTTCACGAATGTTGAAATTTTGTACGATATTTTACAATACTGGATATAGACTTCTTATAGATTTTTCTGTAAACTAATACCCAACAGTGCAATTGAAAGCTATAAAACATTAACTGTTAAAAAAGGTACCAAGGTATTTCTAGGTAGGTATCCCTAAACGCAAGGATGAAGAGTGAATACATATGTATATTTAGTAATGTACATACACATAGTTGTACAATGTACATCGCTAAACTGAAGTGGCAGTGGGCGGGGCACATTGCGCGCAGAACCGATAACCGTTGGGGCGGAGGTTCTCGAGTGGCGACCACGTACCAGAAGGCGCAGCGTGGGTAGGCCCCCCACAAGGTGGACTGATGAACTGATGAAGGTCGCAGGAGTCCGCTGGATGCGGGTGGCACAGGACCGGTCATTGTGGCATTCTTTGCGAGAGGCCTATGTTCAGCAGTGGACGTCTTTCGGCTGATATGATGATGATGATGATGATGATGATACCCGTGGCCGTGTGGTGACGGCGGTAAGAATACATTTGCCACCATCCCAACTCCTCCTGCGGGTGTCGTAAGAGTCGACTAAGGCATTGAAGTATCCTGACCATTATTTGATAAAAGATTGATGACGGGCAGCAGCGTCATCATAGTGGACACATTACTGCGATCGCCAATTCGCTTGCCCAGCGTGGCGATTATGGGCATTTACCTCCTAATGCGTCTATACGCATAGTTAAAAGAGGCCTACGTCCAGCAGTGTTATTTACTAAGGAAACCGCCTTGCTAACAGCGCTGTGTCAGCGATGCGGAAGCATCGAGCCTAAAAATGGTATTCATTAATGCACTTCAAACGACACTAGCGCTCGGCGACGAATGCAGCGTGAGCTGGAACTACACTGCGTCGAGAGTTACCGCCTACAGTTCGACGACGAGCTGTTCTATGTTAGTGAATACCGTTTTTCGCAGCGCTGCGCTCTACGTCGAAGTGAAGGCTGTCTCGTCGTCGAGCTCGTTGACGAACGCAGCGTCGAATGTGTGAATAAGAGAATAGCTTAGCAGCTGTGGACTGGACTATAATAGGCTGATGATGTATGTATGATGATGATAAACATAGTTATAAAATAAAATACAAGGGTCTTCTCTAACACAAAAGCGTAGGTAATCGTAATTCACGCTGCTTATAGTTAGAGCAAATTGTCCCATTCCGTGGGTAATGAGCCCTTACGTTCGACGAGAAAAACGATTCTTGCCAGATTTGACGTTTTTAGAGGTCCGCAGAAAATTCTGAGGCCTTTATACAGTGTTACCATGGCTTTGTTGTTGTTTAATGAGTTAACATGGTCAAAATTCTTTTCGTTGTCTTATTTTGTGTCCCTAAAAAACGTGACGCGGTTGTGATTTTTGTATGAGATGATGTTTTGTTTCCAATTTTTGATGTATGGATTAAAATCTAGTGTGAAAAAGAAATACAAGTTTATATATTGAGCCGAAACAGCAACTACATAGTGGTATGAAACAAGACAAAGAAAATAATTTTGACCCAACATCAGCATATAAAATAAAGTTTCATCATCATCATCATCAGCCTATTAGTCCACTGTTGTACGTAGGCCTCTACTATGACGAGACGCATTAGGAAGTAAATGCCCAAAATCGCTACGCTGGGCAAGCGGATTGGCGATCGCAGTAATGTGTCCACTATGATGGCAAATTCCTAGTGTCTCTGTTTGTAAGTTTCATCTGTTATTATTATGTATATGTATGTAATTAATGTATTTATATATATTATTATATTTGTATACGTGTTTGTTTTACTTTATATTGTGTTTTTTTAATATTAAATTATCAGTTAAGTTATAGTATTTACCTTTTTTTGTAACTTGAACTCTGCATTTATCGCACCGCCTACATATTTTCTGCTTTGCCCGAAGGTTGACTGGTAGAAAATGCTTCGTAGCATTAATTCCGCCTTTTGTACAATTGTATTTTTATTTTTGTGCAATAAAGATTAAATAAATAAATAAAAGACGCTGCTGCCCATCATCAATCTTTTATCAAATAATGGTCAGTGACACTTCAATCCCTTAGTCGACTTTTACGACACCCGCATGAGGAGATCAGGTTGTGACAAATGTATTCTTACTGCCATCACCACACGGTCAAGAAATCCAAATAACGTTTTGTATTTTTAAATTCTCAAACAAAACAATAAAATATGTTGGGGGTCAGAGGCTAAGGTTTTTGTCGCGGAGATTGGGTGGCGTTTACGACAAAGAGGTCTGGACCCTCGCTCCGGGACATTCCTGGTGTAAAAATTGTCAATCGCAATTCAGCGTGACAATGTCGCGAGCGTGATGGACACTTTTGCGCCAATGACACGGGGCGTGTTATTTGACTAGTACTTTTGGTAGGTATTGTTTGTGACCTGTGAAATGTATGTACTTATTAGTAAAAAAAATATAATTAATTAATCACTCTGTAAAAAAAATATTTAATTATAATTTGATGTGGATCATGAAATCAAACTATGAAAATGGATAAACTCGCGTATATCAACTAATTTTAACTTCATTCCGACGTTTCATGTCATCCGCAGATCACGAACCCTGTAAAGTGTTCGAAACGTCGGAATGAAGTTAAAATTAGTTAATAGACGCGAGTTTATCCGTTTTCATAGTTTTATTTCATGTGTAATCCTCGCGGTAACCGAAGAAAATTTCATGTGGATCACTTATGAGAGTTTTACGCTTTGTTATTTGTCAAACTAACGCTACTTCGCACTTCGCTCCAAGGTCATTACATGACTCACTAGTAAATAAAATTAGTTTTTACCCACTCATATTAAAGTATAAATGAACTCTTTACGCGCTAGTGAGGGAAAAAATATAATTTTACTCTTTCCTACCAAATTTCTCACTTGTCTTAAATCCTAAATCGAGTCTGAAATTACTGTTTCTAACTACAAATTCCCATACTTTCCTTCCCCTTCCTTATTCAGTAAAAACGCTCTCAGGTACCAAACATAATGATATTATGCACGTATAAGTAGAAACCAACGTAAAGGAAATATTAAGACTGTGGTTCTTTTGTACTCATGATATGAATGTGCTGCGGAGTTCATTGTTGTGAAATTAGTTCTTACTGGGTCATTTCTGCTGTTCAAGCTTTCCTTTTGAAAGGAGAACTTCCCATTTATTATAAAAAATAGTTTACTCGAAATTATGTTTTTGTTTTAACCACAACCCACATTGTGACGCTGGTGGTTTTTTTTTTATTTGAAATCGGCTTACTCGTGGCCACAGACCACAGACTAGCCCAGGGCAGAGACGCGGCCTACGATGGAGCGGATTCACCCTTGACTTGAAGGCTGACGAGTTACATGAACTCGGTGATAGCTTCGACATTAAATAATTCGTAAGATTGCGGAAGCAGACGCAACTAATATTCGCCTTTCGTTAATTCGAAACTCAAAGGATCGATCCAAATATTACGATTTATCGAGAGTTTGTAATATCAAATGGCTACAAATATTTGGGAGAAAAAAACGAAAGTACGAGTCGTTTAGTAACAATTGTATAAAACTAACATAAATAAATCATAAATAATTTTAATTTCTATATATAACCACCGAAAAGCACCTTAACTAAGTGGCAAACTAATATACTAAGTAACAATAACAAATTCTCGTGTGACAAATATAGGGTACTTAACTTCTGCAATCGCATAACTTTGGATTACACTGGAAAAAAATGCTAAGTTCGATTTATCAGATTTTGCGTAATTCTAACCCGTAATTAAGGTTGGATTCAGTCGTATCACAATTTTTATTTTTTATTTTACCAGTTTTTATGTTGGCATTTTGATTACCCCAGTTTTTTTTTGATTACCTACACCAATTGTTTGGTATAATGTACATTTGTACAATGTTCTTTGTTAATTTAACCAGAACTATGGTATCGACTTCAACCTTTTTAGTTTTGTAAAGATAGCAAGGATTTGTTACATATATCAAAGTGTCCTCGTAATATAACCAACCTAAGTCACTTTGGTATTTTTTTCAGTGTATCGAGTATTTGACGAATTCGAATTAACGCGTTAGTTTGTTGCGTATCGATAATTTTTTGTTACATTTACCGAGTATTTAAAATTGATATTTTTTTTTCGAAATAGTAAGAGATCTTCTAACGAACTCGTGATAACTTTGAATTATAGAGAGGTTCGAATAGGTTTGAAATCGAGAATCGACAGAGCTAAATTAAATACTGTAGCCGTACCATGACTTGGAAAGTAAAGGATACGATAAAGTATGCTAAGCACATGATTGGCGCGACAGTATTTCGCCGCGAGATAGTCTATCCGTCCCTCTTTTGTTAATATAGCTAGTGAAGGACGGGAGATCTATCTCGCGGTGACATACTGTCGCACCCATCATGTGCTAAGCCTGCAGTTTTACGATACGTAATGCATTATATCGCTCGCACTGGCATATTGGAGCGAACGCGATGGCTTGCTTTATGTATCGAGTAGGTAAAACCGTTACCGATACTTGCAAAGTCATGGTAGAGCTACATCATCATCATCTCAGCCATAAGTCGTCCACTGCTGAACATAGGCCTCCCCTCTAGACCTCCACATGTACCGGTTAGATGCGACCTGCATCCAGCGTGTCCCGGCGACCTTCATAAGATCGTCTGTCCATCTTGTGGGAGGTCGTCCTACGCTGCCTTTACTTACGCTGGCTAGCCGTGGTCTCCACTCGAACACTTTTCGACCCCATCAACCATCTGCTCTGCGTGCAATGTGGCCTGCCCATTGCCACTTCAGCTTGCTAATCCGGTAGAGCTACAGGTATAATCACCAATACGAGAGTACGCGGATAGGAGGTAAGTCCTCGGCATTTACTGTGGCCGATCATAGTAGGCGCACAGTATTATATTAGCTCTTTAAACTTTTATGATAAGCTTTGACAGGAAGAAAATGTATGTTTAACTTGCCGTAAAGAAATGGTGGAAGTTTACTAAGGCTTAATAACAAGCCGCACTATATTAGTAAAGTTTTGCCATGCGATACCCGCAAACGGCAACGGCCTTTTGGCTACAACTTTGCCTATTAAAACCCTTTGTAACTTGACAAGGTAGTTTCTGTGTATGTCAAACTACTGTTTTAAACTAAGTTTTCTCAAACAAACGTTCAAACGACGTTACAATTGTTTTCATAATATGCTGCAAATATTATAAGAAATGGCCGAGATACAAAATTGAGCAGGATGCTTAGACAAATTGCCAATCGCTAACGCTTAATCGTCAACCGTAAACGAAAGCAGCTAACTATCTTTGTCGCACTAATAAGAAAGAGTGACAGAGAGGGAAAACTACGATACTCTACTAATCGCTAGCTATTGGCAACTTGGCTAAGCATCCTGGGTGCTTAACCAAGTTGCCAATCGCTAGCGCTTGCTAGCGCATCGTAGTTTTACCTCTTTGTCGCACTAATATGAAGGAGTGATAGAGAGGGAAAACTACGATGCGCTAGCAAGCGCTAGCGATTGGCAACTTGGCTAAGCATCCAGGTACTTTTATTTTTATTACGTAAATCATCTAATTTGAAAGAAAAAGTTACATGGTACCTAATCATATGTTAACATTTGTGTCAGTGCACATGGAAAAGTACCTTGTCACAACTCTTAAAATAGACCTTATGTGTTCTTTAACAAAGTCCATTTTAAATACCATGACAAGGTACCTTTTAACGCATCCTGGGTGCTTAGCCAAGTTGCCAATCGCTAGCGCTTGCTAGCGCATCGTAGTTTTACCTCTTTGTCGCACTAATATGAAGGAGTGATAGAGAGGGAAAACTACGATGCGCTAGCAAGTGCTAGCGATTGGCAACTTGGCTAAGCATCCAGGTACTTTTATTTTTATTACGTAAATCATCTAATTAGAAAGAAAAAGTTACATGGTACCTAATCATATGTTAACATTTGTGTCAGTGCACATGGAAAAGTACCTTGTCACGACTCTTAAAATAGAGCTTATGTGTTCTTTAACAAAGTCCATTTTAAATACCATGACAAGGTACCTTTTAACAATTTTCTCATAATTATTTCCTTACTATTTTATGAATTATAATCCTGACACTCTTTACTCAAATCGACCCCAAAAAGTCCCACGGTAAGATTAAGGTTTGTGATGTAGATGGGTGAAAATTATTTTCGTTGTCTTGTTTCATACCACTCTGTCACGCTTTGAGTTTCTATTTCAACTCAGTATATAAAAAAAATCAGGTGTATTTCTTTTTCACGCTAGATTTTAATCCATACGTCAGAAATTGAAAATTAAACATAATCTCATACAAAAATCACCACTGCGTCACGTTTTTTAGGGACAAAAAATAAGACAACGAAAAGAACTTTGAATAAGATACCAGGTGATTTAAACAGATGATTTATGAAACAGTGATACAGTATAACGTCGGGTGAGAATGCAATTGTGCCATATCCATTTTCAAGCAAAATCAATTTTTAATGGTTCTTGATAGCATATTTTTTTTGTAGTTCATAACAGTAATCGATTTTTGAAAATTCTTATTTTATATTTTAAAAAAACATATATTTTTGTGCCATATCCTCAAACCGCAATAAATAGTGATTACAAAATTGTGCCATGTCCGGACATGACACAACTTTACGGTTAACAGCTATTGATCAGTGTGCCAAGCGCCTAACCGATCAACATTTTTGTGACATAATCCATTAATCGATTTGATTGTATCGATTCGATACTTTTTTTATCTACCCTCTCCTTTGATAAATGACAATAAAGAAGGTAGGTTTGATTTATAATGATTTGTGTCATTCATACTTCAAGCTTTTATCTTAATAAGTTGGTGGTATAAATACATAATATTTATAATTACGAGTACCTAACCATAAATTGTAAGAAATTACATATACTACAGAAAAAGTGACCGAAACCCCTATGACCAGCGGCCCTACTGCGAACTTCGTAATACGAAAATTTCGGGGATTTTTCTCTATCACTCTATCACTCTAATGACGCCTTCGTTGATGTGAATGGGACAAATCCTCGATAGAAGACGCCTCGCCAAGACTGGAATCGATCCAGCGACCTCCTGCTTTCCTGCCATGCCATTTAAGTCCTGGCCACAGGAGGCCTCGGTCACTGTTCCTGAAGTACATATTATATGACATGTCTTCTAATTTATAGAGCGTGTAATCGTGTATTTAGGTACCGTAATATTAATAGTTGATAAGAAACAATAACGTTAATATGTCATTCATTAGTAAACGTATTATAAGCTGTTCTCATCGTTTTTTTTTTACATTAGCACTAGATATCGTTAAAAAGCTTATCATTTCACAAAAAAGAGAAGGTCACCTAATAGAATAGATTATACCTATTTACAAAAAGTAAAAAAATGATTCACATAAATATTGGAAATCAATATTGGCACCATATTCACGTGAATAATTATGTCTTCATATTCGAGATTAATTATCGTCTTAACTTGAAATAAATGTAGTCGTAAAATAACTTTTATTTGCATAAACACTGACATTTTGTGACACATCCATAACTTTGTGTCATATCATACATAGCAAGTTAAACATTTTCTTACCAAAAAGGATATGGCAATTGTAAAACTACTTATATCTCATGACTATAATAAGTTAAACATTAATTGTATATAACAAAAAATAGTAAATTAATATACTAAAGTGTCAGTTAAGTTAAATATTGCAAAATTATAAGACATTCGAAGAATTTTTTTTTTTTTTGTTTCTTTTCGCTCTCCTCTAAACCAAGGCAAGTGGCGTATAGCACAATTGCATTCTCACCCGACGATAATGAAACATGAATCTATTTTTGATTTTGAACAACTTTTACTATGGGACCAAATATGAAAAACTCAAGAAAATAAAACGACACTTCCATTGTATGGAAAAATATATATTAAGACCAAGAAACATATGTCAGTAACTTTAGTTCGCCTACGTATCTCCTCATTTCTGATTCGATCACGCAGAGAACCTCCGAGCATAGCCCTCTCCTCTCTATAGCTCGTTGAGCGACTCTGAGTTTAGAGATGTGGCCGATGGTGAAGGACCAAGATGGACAGACGACCTTACGAAGGTCGCCGGGACACGCTGGATGCAGGTCGCATCTACCTAACCGGTACATGTGGAGGTCCAGAGGGGAGACCTATGTTCAGCAGTGGACGTCTTATGGCTGAGATAATGATGAAGAAGAAACATTATACACAGTCCTCGTGAGCATTCCGAAAGATTTTAATGCTGGATTCCTGACCATATTTAGAGTCTTTAATGTTAATTTGGCTTGGTTTCAGAAATAATCAACCTTTTTTCGAAATATTTTTTTCGACGTAACTCGTCATTTAACTGTGATTACAATGATACCACAATATGTTTTCATATTACCACACCTTTTGCCTGACCATAAAAAATACGAATAGACTTGACGAAATAACTTGCTTGTACCTAAAAAAACAATTGAAATAAATTATTTAAACAAATTCTTGTTATGATAAAAAGTACTGGAAATATTAAAAAGTATTCAAAAAGTGTACAAAAAAATTTTTTTTGTTTATTTTGATGTCTAGAATGCATAGTTAAAATCTTTCGCAATGCTCGCGAGCACCGTGTATATGTATTTGTGACAATAACGCGGGGAATCGATCTCGGAACCTTCAGTTTCCCATTAGTACGGTCAAATTTTACATTAAACTCGCAAAGCAGACACCATAGGACACTATAAAACCACATTTTACAAGCAAAAAAAAGTTGTGCTAGTTACGTAGTACGTGAAAAACTGCTATTTTTCAGTTTCTGATTTTTATTAAAAATACCTTACGTTTTTTAACTTTCAAATTTAATACTCTTTCTTAGTTTTATAGCAATTAGTATCAAAAATATAATAGATTTTTAGTTAAACGTCAAAAACTAAAAAAAGTCCGATTTTTTCCCGTTTTTGACGTCCTATGCCCAAATTATTTTTTTATTTTTCTTTTAATATGCATTTTCGTATACGTAGGTTGCCCTGAAAGTTTCGGGAATCGGAAAAAATACGCATTTTAATGAACTAAAAGTACTTTTATTGTTTTTCAAAGTATTCTCCTTTGTGTTTAATACACTTTTTCATTCTCTGAAACCAGTTTTTAAAACAGTTATTGAAGTCTGAAGTGGGGGTTGACAAAATGGCAATTTTATAAGCGTCGACTGCTTCTTCCGCGGTCTGAAAACGCTGACCACGCAACCGATTCTTTATTTTCGGGAAAGTAAAAAAATCGTTGGGACTTAGGTCGGGGCTGTACGGAGGATGGTCCAGTAATTCGACGTTTTCGCCCTTCAGATAGTCGTCTGTTTTCTGAGCGGTGTGAGGGCTGGCATTATCATGGTGTAGTATAATACGGCGGTTAGGGTTAGTTTTTCGCAGTTCAGCAAAAACAATCGGTAAACAAACGCCTATATACCAATCGGCATTGACAGTTCTTCGATCTTCAAGAGCGATAGTCGCCACGTGACCCGATTTGGAGACAAACGTGGCTACCATTTTTTTGATCGTGCTGCGAGAACGAACAACTTTTGTCGGCTTCGGTTCGTCTTCGTAAACCCAAACTCGAGATTGGTTTTTCGATTCAGGCTCATATGCGTAAATCCATGATTCGTCACCTGACACAATACTAAAAACGGCATTTGAGTTTCCTCCATTAAATCTTTTTAAAGTTTTGCGGCACCAATTGACACGTACCGTTTTCTGGTCGTCAGATAACAAGTGAGGAATCCACCGGGAAAATAACTTCCGCACGCCCAACTCTTGTTGTAAAATAATTTGTACCTGACTCATTCCAATGCCTAAGGTCTCCTGAATCTCCCGATATGTAACATGCCTATCTTCCTTTATCAGTTGGCGAACAACATCGATGTTTTGATCGGTAACGGCCGTTGTCGGTCGACCCACACGTACGTCATCCGCAAGAGACACACGGCCACGTTGAAATTCCGAATACCACCTGTATATGGTCGTCTTTGAAGGTGCTTCACTACTAAAAGCAATAGTTAATCGGTCTCCACATTGTTGTTGTGTTAATCCACTTTTAAAGTCATAATAAATCATTGCTCTAAAACTTTCGCGGGACAGCTCCATTTTCACCAGCGACTCAACGACTTTAAAAAACAATTGAAAATCGGACATTGTTTTTTTTTCTAAGTGGCCAGTGTTTTCGAATAATGAGACTATGCTTGTAAGAAAGAGGTATAACACATGTCAAATATACGTTCCTAAGTATTAAATTACCGAAATTTTCAGGGCATCCTATCTATAAAGCCTTTATAATATACCAAAATTGCAGCTTTGCAACTCGACTTGCGATTTGTATGAAAAACTTAGCTAGCGGGCCTCCTGCCTTTTGAATTTCGCGTTTATACTTTGAACTACAAAGTTCACTGACCTAATTTTACCCTTAAATTAAAGAATATTAAGTGCGCTATAAGATCATTGCATGTTTTTCGTAGCATAATTAGGTGAGGCGATATTAAGCCGAAAACGTTAGCAAAACACAAATTGTTATCTAGTTTACAAAAAGGAGTACTTTTTAAAGTCTCGAATCTCTGAAACTATAAGACCTACGGTAATGCATCTTAGCTCAACTTGTTGGAAATTTATTAGTCTTTAAACGTTTAATAACATATGATATCAAAAAACGTAAGGTTTTTTAAATAAAAATCAGAAACTAAAAAATCGCCGTAAATTTCGCAGTTTTTCACGTACTACCCAGCTAGCACAACTTTTTTTTGCTTGCAAAATGTGGTTTTATACTGCCCTGTGGTGTCTAAGCAACATACCAAAAATGCAGCGATACTACTTGATTTGCGAGTTTAGTAAAATGATGTACGATTTGACCGTACTACAGGGCAGGGTCACTAAAACTAGGCTACTGGGAATTCAAGTTATTGAATTGAATTGCTTCCATATTTCCGATCGCAGCAAATTAGGTATCACGAAACGAAATTGAATTAGTTACTACCACTAAACAAGAAAGTCCTATCAAAGTTGCCCGTCTCATGTGTCGCGCCACTCGCGCCCGGCGATAGGTCCTAAAGTTAAATTGGTTCCGCACTTCGGAAACGGCAAATTAATCAATAGTTTTCCGATTGAAGGCTTTACGGGTATAATAGGTACTAATCTAACCTACATCTGAAAGAAAAATCTTGTTGGGATTCCGTGTTAGAAAACTTAGAAACGTGGAAAATTAAATCGTTTTACTAATACTTTGCTATTGGTAAGTAATATAATATTAATTTAAACATAATATTTGTAAAAAACAGAGATTTATTAGCACAAGAAAAACAAGGAATACCGAATTTTTAAAGCAACATTGTCAATTACTTTGAATGCGGTATCGGCCAGGATTAACAAAGAGGTGACATATAGTAAACTTCTAACAGTAAGTACCAAGGCCGTCTTTAACTATGGGGGGCCCCTGGGCACCCAAGGGTTTTGGGGCCCCTTTCTAAAGGAAAGTTGTCGATCTTTCGGGGGCCCCACTGGGCACGTGCCTCTTGTGCCCTTATATATGGTAAAGACGGCATTGTAAGTATCTATCCCAAGTGAGTACCTAGGTACTTACCTACTGTTTGATATAATATAATTAGATTATATGCTACATAGCGGACTATATATCGGGTGGCATAATTTTTGTATTTCTAAAAATTTGTTGCATAATAACTTTACGCCGAAAAATTAATGGTATAAACGTATGTTTGGTATACTTTTTATTACGCATAAAATAGATGCACGTAAAGGCCCGGCCACGCCATTGGTCTAAGGCGACCAGCGGCGAGCGAATCCATGAGTTGGAGCGGGATGCCGATATGGGAACTCCCTCTCGCACGTATGGTTTTCCGCTAAGCCGGTCGCCTTAGAGTCCTTAGACCAATATCGTGGCCGCGGCATAATTGTGTTAGTTTTTAGTAAAACGTCCCACTTTGTCGCTTACCATAAAGATGAGGATTTACTTGTATTTTCATATGAATAAACCGACAAAGCGGCTTTATGGCAAACGACAAAGTGGGACGTTTTACTAAACTCACACACAATTATGCTATTAGACGTTAAAGTTTAAACGCCTAACAAAAACGATATACTCGTACTTTAAAAAGTAAGAAAAAATGTTAGAATGTGAGGTAACAAAAAAAACATACAGTCGAATTGACAACCTCCTGCTTTTCTGAAGTCGGTTGAAAAACACATAGGATTTCAGTCCTATCTATACAGGTATAGTTAAAATATTTGCGGCGTACATTATCGGGATTCGTCACGCAGTCTCTCGGCATCCCAATCACATTTTCATCAGCTATGTAAATATTTATACGCGCTGCTCGAAGATTGGCTAATTTCAACGTAGGCGACGGAGCTTGGTAAAGGTTGGTGCACACTTGTAAAATTATCTTAACTCTGCGACGTAATAAGCAAAGTCCGGACGACGGGAGCAAAAATGTACTTTTCATCACACTTGCTGTCTAAGCGCGCCATTGCTTGCGCGCGTAGCGGGAGTAATAGAAAAGTGAAATTCCCTGGGGAGTAATAGAAATGTCAGTACGTCATTTAATATTATTTTGTCATAAAACTATTTTTTTTGTCGGCAAGTGTGATGAAAAACATTGTATGCATCACAGTCGGTAAGCGGAATATTAACTCGAGTCATAAAAGCCCTCCGCCTGACGGCGTCGGGCTTCTAACACTCTCGTTAGTAATTCCGGACTTACCTCCCTTGATGTACAATGTAATACTTCACTAGTGCTTAATTAAATATCGATTATTCCATCGACATCCAACTATACGATTTTTTTTTCAATTAAACATTTATTGGTTAAACTTATTATATTTCACTAGTAGTTCCACTTCTTTTCCAGATATCAGATTAATTAATATGTAGAACCCGCTTAAAACGATCACGTTTAATACGATTTAACGCATTATACGCCATTTTATGCCGGTCTCTGCAAGTTTAGTCATGTTTTCCTACATTTTTGTAGTTTAAATTTGTACGGTTAATACGATACATCATTCCGTTCAATACGCTATCTCTAACCTAAATCATATTGACGTATGGTATGATTTACTTATAGATGTTAGCAGGAAAGTTATAATTTTACTACACCGATTGAAAATTAGACCGGAAAAAATAATTCTGCCAATCGCTCCTCCTTTGCATGTAACTTTGTTGCACTGACCAATCGACCGGTAAAGTTCATGATCCCATCGCATACACCTGCATATGCAACCCTAGTACAATTTGTTTAATTTATTTATTTATCTGTGCATCTGAATCACTTAAATATATACATAAGCATAAGAAAAATATCTCATATGTAAGTAACATTTCATTGCAAAAGCCAAAATTAAAAAAAATATACAAACAATGTCTTCTTCCCGCATGATACGCTTTCCCGCTTAAGACGCATTTTTATCTGGTACCTACAAAATCGTATTAACGGGGTTTCACCGTTTTTTAGGGTTCCGTAGCCAAAATGGCAAAAACGGAACCCTTATAGATTCGTCATGTCCGTCTGTCCGTCTGTCCGTCTGTCACAGCCGATTTACTCGGAAACTATAAATGCTACAGTAACGAAATTTGGTGAGAATATGTGTTGTATAAACCGCTACAGAATTATGATACTAAATTGTAAAAAAAACCATTGCGGTGGGGGCCCTCCATACATGTAACTGAGGGATAGAATTTTTTTTTTAGTTGTATGTAAGCGTGTGTGGTATTAATGGAAAGGTCTTTAAAAATGATATGAAGGTTTATAAATCTTATTTTTGTTTAAGCAAATCGTTTTCGAGATATCAGCTCTCAAAGTCTGAAAAATGTGTCCCCCCCCCCTCTATGTTTTAAACTACGCGATATAAAATTCTAAAAAAAATATATGTTATGCACATCAATAAACTCTATCAACGATTTTTAGTTTGATTAAATTATCTCCTATAGTTTTTGAGGTAGGCTGATTTAAGGGGGTTCGTTTTTCATACTAATTGATTTATTCAAATATGGGTAAATGGAGCATAGTTTTACAATGAAACCACTTCCATCCACAATCATTTTGATATTTATTTGCGGCAAATTCTATTCTCGTAATAAAAATGGTCAAATAATAGCTTAAAACACTACTTTATTTTAATACAAATTTGTCAATGTGTGGGTCGGCGGCGACAGTGTCATACACCAATCGTATCTTCGGCGTGTGCGTTAAAAAGCGACGTTGCCAGTTGACCACAAATGCTGCGTTGCCGCTCTGTCAAACCGAACGCATGTCGTGCAATTTGTTATTTTATTTTGTTCCATCAAACTGCATCAAACGGAAAGCGTTGCTAATGTTGCCATATAGGTCATATATACACCCAATAGCCAACCCGCGTACTATTTTATGATATTCCGTATTCGACCGATTTGCTTGATTTTTATATTTTGTATCAGGAGAACATTTATTATAGAAAATATATACATAATAGTTACGTTTACGCTACAATAGGTAGGACTTCTTACATTTAATGTTATTAAAATAAATGTGCGTACTAAATGATAGTCGCGTGTAACCGAACGTATAATCCATTTGGCACGGCAACGTCGGCAACACTAAATTCAAACGTCACTCTTTCTTTCAAAATAACCGGCAGTCATTTGGTTACTTTGGTTTGTATAATCCGAATTGACGCTAAATTGCTAACGATTGTTTGAAATATTTTATAGCGTGGCATCTACAGTGATTTACATGAGGATGGAGCCACAAACGCCAATGAAAGGCTATAAAAAACACCGATACTCGGGCTCGGGAAAAACTCGTAAGTGAAGCCTTGTAGAAATTATACTATATTACGGAGAAATCAAAAGGTAAGTCCGGTAGAGTATCTTTCGTCCCACTATTTCAACAGATTTTTTATTACATATTTTCACTATGCTTATATTACATATAATAAAAACATTTGTTGTTTTCGAAACAACTGCTCCACGGATTGGAATAACCCAGGAAACTTGTCATGTAGATAAATAGCAATATATATTATAAGTATAACATATTTTTAATGTAAATACCGGAAACGTTAGTTTCCCGAGGGATGATGAGTTCCAGGCCTTCAACTTTTAAAACTATAACCTTTTTGTAGATACTCACTGAACCTGTTTTGAACCCAGGCTCCCTCCCTAACTTCGCAGTCAGGATCACCACCATCTAACTAGATAAAGCTGAACTGTATTTTTTATTCCAGTAATCATCAGACACCATTTTAACAATGAGTATTCTCATTTCAGATCCAAGGCCAACTGCAGGTGTCACAAATGACCGACGAAACTTTTATAGAAAACATGTTGCCAACACTAGTGATATTTTATAAAAACTGTATATTGACAGAGATAGTACCTACTAAAACCAGAAAGAATAAATAAAAATAATATGAAATGATGTAAATAAAACACTGAATTTATGAATTGATCTGTTGTTTTCTTTATCTATGTATTCCGCGCGTGATCAGAATGGGAAGGAATCTAATAATTAAAGTGACTAGAAATATCAAATATATAACTATACATATATGAAAACTTGTCTGAGGTCATAGAATAGATTCCGTCCCAATCTGATTGTACACCTATTAGGTCATCCAGGTCCGGTTTTTTGTAGTATGGTCTATTCCACATTGACCATGCAAAAAATACCGGAACTGGATGCCATAACATCACCTGAAAACGTTTTTAAGTAAATAAATAAGGTTACCAAAATTAAACCTTGGTGGCTAGTTCAGGGGCCAATACCAAAAAACTTTACAAGCATACAATTCTACAAAGTTGACAACTATTTTGTATGGGAATTTATACAATTTTGTAGAATTGTACGCTTGTGAAGATTTGTGGGATAGGCCACAGGCATTACTGGAATAATTGTGATTATAGGTAAAGTATCAATAATATATAAAATAAGTCTTATAAAGGAAAAAATATATATATCTTGATATTACGAGATTTGAACCTTGGTCCTCATGAATGTGCGTCAGACGGTTATCCAACTTAGACTAATCCAAGTTCAAAACACGTTCCGAAGAAATAAGCAATCAGTTTCGTCAACGAATAAGGGTTTGAATGTGTGTGTGCATACTTCGCAAGCGCGACAGCTTTTCGTATTTATTCAAATAAACTTATTTTGTAAATTAAACCTCATCTGAAATTTAGTTGGCCACATTAGAAATAGCAGTTTATTTTAGGCAAACACATCACTTATTAAAAATATTTCCATTATCATACATAAAATTAAAAAATACGTAGAATTCGCCATCTATTGGCGTAGTAGTGCCTAGCTGACCGTGACATTCCACCTTAACTGTATTTTTTTAATAATAAATTGATAATGGTACGGAACCCTTCGCGCGCGAGTCCGACTCGCACTTGGCCGGTTTTTTTTTTTAAGTTGTAACGCCAACGTTTTTTTTCAACACATTCTGATATTTATGAACAACTTCGCCTTGAGGATGTACCTATATAATACTTAAATAATTATGTGTATAAAATATTTTCTTCGGTGAACGCGAGGGTGACACACGAAATAAACTGTAAAATGTTCGAAACGTCGGAATCAAGTTAAATGTAATTAATACACTAGAGTTTATCCGTTTTATTTTAATTATGCGTACTTAGGTTCACGTGTAATCTTAATACTCGACTAATATGGCGATCCAATTTTAATTTGTATCAACAACTCCAGGATGTGATAAGTGTGTGTCAACCTTAACTGGCACATAATGATTTATAGTTATTTGACTTAGCGTTTCCAATACTCGTAATTTTTTATATGGGTATCTTTAGGTATAACCTGGAACATGGGAAAATACATTATACCAAACGTCAGTAGAAACCAAAAATGCATAAACAAATACGGCTGACTTTCCATAGCATTTGACGTGTTTGACACATATCGTGAAACACGTTCCACGTTTTGCTTACCATTTGTAGGAAATATGTTTGATGGATGTTTTTTTCTTATTATTACAATTATTTCTATTTGATGACGAAGCGTGTTGCGGATTATTTCATTTTTCTTAGATTCTACTTATGAATGGTATATATATTAACACATTAGGTCCTAGCTTCGCTTTGGCTTCACTTCTCATTCCCTTATTAGGTAGGTAATCCCTCAGAGAGCTCCCACGATGCCTGCATGTGACGTAATCTCATAGACTCGACTCAATCAAATAAGGAAAAAGGGACTTGTTTCACTATAATGTAGCTCATGGCAAGGATGTAACTTTTTACTGTACGTGTGTGATGTAAAGGTACATCATCTCCCGCTCTCATCTTACATGATTTCTATTTTTGTATCCCTTTACGACCGAGAAAAAAAAATATAAAATCTTAAGAAAAATGCATGTAGATCGTTTTAAATTATCTTCGAATACTTGTAAAAAATAATAAAAAAAATCAAATTGCCTTTTATCATTAAAAAAATCGCATGCACGAAAGTGACGTTCAGGATCTGTATGTAAATGCAAGATCTTGCAAATTACTATGGACATGCCGAAAAACATTAATAGAACACATTATTTAACGGAAAAACTTTATATCATAAGCGATCTTACATTTTTAGGGTTCCGTATCACAAGAAGAAAAAAACGGAGCCCTCATAGGATCACTGGCGTGTCTATCTGTCCGTCTGTTACAACCGATTTACTCCGATGCTACTACTGGGCAGATTGAGTTGAATTTTCGCACACCTATGTAAGTTGGTGACCCAACGATGGATGTGGAACGTATTATAAATATGAGGGCTACTTTTAGGAAGTAAATTAGAAAATAAAAATCAAAATTTTTACTTCATGATTTCGAGAAGATAAAATGTATTATCCATGCTAATAATAATATGATGAATGGATTAAACCGACGATTTTTAGGAATCAACGTGTAATAAACAGTACTATTTGCAATATATACTTTTACTGACTGGGAAAAAACGACGAATCTAGAAATCACATTACATTATACAAATTCACACAAGAAAAAAAACGATATTTACTACACATTGAGTTTTCCGTAGTAATTCAACAATAGATTTAAAGAAGTGAACGGAATTAAGGGTTTTAAAAGCCAAACAAGAAAATACTTGTGGTTTAATACTTAAAAAGCATATGCTAGAAAGTACTACGTCGTGCACAATCAGAATTAGCAGTAATCTCACACCTAGCTTTAGTGATGATGTGAAGCTTCCGAAGATAGACATAGCAAAGTTTATCGGAAACTATCAAGATTGGACGTCCTTCTTCAGTGTGTTTACATCATTAATCCACAAATAAGCAGAGTTCAAAAGAGCAACAATCATAATAGCAAGGCTAAAGCAATCCGAGATATATTAGGTATGGACAACTATGGAGTGCCTAACTAAAATGAAAGTACAAGGTATTATTAACCCTAGTTCCTTGGATACGCTGATTCAAATACCATGAAATATGTACCTAACGAATTAGACGAAATATGTAACCAATTCTTCAAAACAAATGACCATCTTTCTTGGATTCATTTTATGCACAGACCGATTATGCATATCCGTGCAAATATTTATGACGAACGATTTACGAGCTACGTCCGAACCTACAATTTTGTGCACTTATTATTTATGGGCATATTGTTTACACAAAAGCACTTAACTTTATTCTAATTTGTGCTAAATAAAAACGTTTAACTCTTTAAGAGTAAGTACCACTCAATAAATAGAAGGTTTATATCCACAAATATACCCCTTTCCGACCGGTTTGATATAATCCTGCAAATGACTTTGCAAAAATCCTGTCACCAATTAAATTGTATTTTCGAGCTCAAACCTATACCGATCGAATCTGCAGATACTAGCCGACACGTAAAAGTAGCAAATACCTTAGGGCGGCCGCATCAGTCAGTCGTAAGACAGCGTTGAAGATGGCCATGCATTTTGGTGGGAGTAGTAGCACACGTAAGTTCACAATTTCGTATATTTGTGGTGACAAACCTTCTATTTATTGATTGATATTTACTCTTAAAGAGTTAAACGTTTTTATTTAGCACAAATTAGAATTAAATTAAGTACTTTTGTGTAAACAATATGGCCATAAATAATAAGTGCACAAAATTGTAGGTTCGGACGTAGCTCGTAAATCGTTCATCATAAATATTTGCACGATTATGCATAATCGGTCTGTGCACAAAATGAAACCAAGAAAGATGGTCATATGTTTTGAAGAATTGGTTACATATTTCGTCTAATTCGTCTAATTTGTTACATATTTCATTGTATTTCAATCAGCGTATCCAAGGAACTAGGGTTAATCCTTGTACTTTCATCTTGGTTAGGCACTCATAGTTGTGCATACCTAATATCTCTCGAATTGCTTTAGCTTGGCTATTATGAATGTTGCTCTTTTGAACTCTGCTTATTTGTGGATTAATAATGAAAACACACTGAAGAAGGACGTCCAATCTTGATAGTTTCCGGTGAACTTTGCCATGTCTATCTTCGGAAGCTTCGGAAAACTCAGTGTGTAGTAAATATAGTTTTTTTTTCTTGTGTGAATTTGTATAATGTAATGTGATTTCTAGATTCGTCGTTTTTCTCAGTCAGTAAAAGTATTTATTGCAAATAGTACTGTTTATTACACGTTGATTCCTATAAATCGTCGCTTTAATCCATTCATCATATTATTATTAGCATTGATAATACATTTTAATTTCTCGAAATCATGAAGTGAAAATTTTGATTTTTATTTTCTAATTTACCCCCTAAAAGTAGCCCTCATATTTATAACTCTTTTTTTACATTCCACATCCATCGTTGGGTCACCAACTTACATAGGTGTGCGAAAATTCAACTCAATCTGCCCAGTTGTAGTGTCGGAGTAAATCGGTTGTGATAGACGGACAGATAGACACGCCAGTGATCCTATGAGGGCTCCGTTTTTTGTCCTCTTTTAGTACGGAATCCTAAAAATGTAAGATCGCTTATGATAGAAAGTTTTTTCGGCATGTTCATACTAATTTGCAAGATCTTGCATTTACATACAGATCCTGAACGTCACTTTCGTGCATGCGATTTTTTTAATGATAAAAGGCAATTTGATTTTTTTTTTATTTTTTACTAGTATTCGAAGATAATTTAAAACGATCTACATGCATTTTTCTTAATAATTTAGATTTTTTTCGTCTCGGTCGTAAAGGGATACGAAATTGTGAACTTACGTGTGCTACTACTACCACCAAAATACATCGCCATCTTCAACGCTGTCTTGCGACTGACTGATGCGGCCGCCCTAAGGTATTTGCTACTTTTACGTGTCGGCTAGTGTCTGCAGATTCGATCGGTACAGGTTTGAGCTCGAAAATACAATTTACTTGGTGACAGGAATTTTGCAAAGTCATTTGCAGGATTATATCAAACCGGTCGGAAAGGGTTAACTCTTGTTCACTGACTACGATTAGCACATGATTACACATTACTCATACATCATAAGCCTATAATCACAGGTATAATCAGGGTGGTGACAAATTTATTCTTACTGCCGTCACCACACGGCCAACGTGACACGATCAAAGTGACAGTATCTCATGGTGATGTAGAATATCCATACCTTTTTGTATAAATATTGTTATTAAAATGAGGGAAATCTTGCCCGATAAACTTATGTTGCTTTGCTAATTACATTGTGAATACATATATGTTTCTTATGTTTTTTTTCTAATTAAAATGATGCGAATTTGACACAGTCCTCATTGTATTTTTTGAGGATAAACCATTCTGAAATAAATTGTATATTTATTTTATAACCCATGTCTGTTTTTTACAATTATTCAATCAAGCACATTTGGGTGAATATTGTATTCCGAAGGCAATTCACATCAAACATAAAGAAAATGAGTGACAAATGGATAAATTGAACTCTATTCATTTAATTTGCAAGGTTTGTGTAAACTTGAGATCTTTGATGAAGTCAAACGAAGTTACTAACGGACGGAACAATAAGATTTCATAGAGTAACTTTAGGAAGAATCATTGTATCATAATATTCATAATGTATTTTTCCTAACTAGTGCGCAAAAACGAACTTTGCGCACGCTTCGCGCGCGATAATTTCTGTTCTTTACGCACTTGTTTCAATAAAATCAGCCCTTACCTTACACGTGCAAAAACTTTTTTTAACTCGGGTGATTGTCGCCCGCGTTTCACTCGGGCTCCAAATGTACTATTACATAATACATAGGTGTACGAACTCGTTCTTACTGTATGCAAATTGCTTTTTCCAGTATTAAGAACATTATATACAGGTTGTTTTTTTTTATATTTCCGATAAATTGGAACGGTTACTTGGGACGACAGCGATATCTGTTCCTAATGTTTCGAAGGTACTACAACCTTAAGCCACTCAAAGACGTGTCTACCACAATCGTCCGCAAACTCGACAACTCTCCGTTCGAATTTGCTATAGAGGGCGCAGTAATCAATTCATGATTAGAACACATCAATTTGTTTTTAATTAAAAGAATTTATAAGGGTGTTACTTTTTTACAATGCGGATAATCCCACAATGCGACATTATTAAAAAAAATATTAATTACTCATTAAGAAGTAAAAATAGTTTAATTACACTTGCGTGAAATTTCACGCTTTATAGGAGTAAGTATAAGGTAATTTACTGTAACTAACGTGGCAGTTAACGTACCGAAACGCTTTGCGTAGATATCGAAGGTATATCCAGTAGCTTTAGTTTCTGGGGCTATTAAAAACTGGATATAGAAATTTGATATTGTCTGAATGCAATAGCTGTCGTAGAGAGTAATTTTACCTATAATAAAAAACGAAATCACGAAATTGTCCGTGTACATAGATAAAACTACCTAAGGTCGGTCTGCAGGCTTAGCACATGATTGGTGCGACAGTATGTCGCCGCGAGATAGATCTCCCGTCCTTCACTAGCTATATTAACAAAAGAGGGATGGATAGATTATCTCGCGGCGAGATACTGTCGCGCCAATCATGTGCTAAGCATACTGGTGGACGTTATGAAGTGCGTTTGTTTTGACAGAGGCATACCTCGACCTTCATCTATTGAGATGAAGGTATTAAGCTGTTCCAGACACCTGCCACTTCAAACGCGACACCCTGATAGTGTCTATTAGGCATTAATATAAAACATAAAGCTTAAAGGGATTAGTTAACCAATTAACTACTTTAAGTTTATAAAGTGCTTGTGGTAGAGCGGTAAAATGAACGAGCGACTGCTACGGAGCGATCGTGGGATCTATCCCCAGCCCGTACCAAAAGGTTTTTTGAAAACCTTATGTACGAAATATCATTCGTTATTCACAAGTGCATTACAGTGAAGAAATTCAATGGTGAATGTGAATAACAACAAGTACTGGGTCATTCTCATAGGGCACGTTTTTTGGGCGTCGGGTAGAATAACTTTGTATTCTTGCATATATATGGCGTAAAAAAAATGTTGGAGGGTAGTTTTCGTTTTATTCTACCTGTAGCAGTTGTAATTTCGAAGATAATCTGTTGAGAACTAGTAATAAAAAAATATAAAAGCCTACTTTTATCATGCTCCATCAAGCGTACATACTCCAAAATTTGGGACAAACCCCTTTGCAACTCGGGAACCACTACTATTACCTAACACAGGGTATTGTTTTATTATAGTCAATTAAACAAAGTAACATTTTGTTAAGTTGATTGTTATTTCAACTGCTTGTATAAAGAAATATGATTTTTTCTCCGCGCGTACGAATTTATGACTAAACTCCGTCATTGGAACCATAACAAAATTTCACATCACTATTTGCAATTTTACGCACATCACTATTGCATTGAGCGAGCCAGTTCAGTCTTGTCTGTGACACGTTGGGCGACGGAGGTGCGTTTGGCGACGCTGGGCGATTTTACGAACGTAAGTATCTAATCTCCGTTTTTTGTCACTTGCATTTTCTCAACTCCGTTTAGTCATTTATTTTTCTATTGGTGTGTTTGATCGTTCTACTATTTAAGTATAATGAATTAAATTGTATTACCTGTTAAATGCGTGAAATGTCGTTGTACTAAATAAAATAATTAATGAAATAAAAATAAAAAATAGCTTTCTCCCTAGGCTCCGTCAAATAAACTCCGTCAAATATTTAGACGGAGTTGAAAAAATACGTGCATTTAGTATCTAAGTGAGCAGTCACCTGCAAAAAAACTTGTTTTTCATGACATTTGCTGCTAATTTAAAATTAAAGTACCTATACTCCCTTTCTTTAATTAGGTACCTACTGCGAATTTTACATAGACATGTACTGTTTACATAGAACATTGATCTACAATACCAAGAAAAATAAAATATGTGAAATTTGACGCAATTTTTTCGTTCTGAATACTAACGATAGATTTTTTTACTTACAATACCGTTTACAGCATTTTTGGAGCTAGGGCTTTTCGTTAAACTTACTTCAATTTTATTATTTTTTTGTTTCATATACTTAGAATGCCGAAAATCAAAAAACCTACGGTAGAGTATATGAAAGAAGCTCAACGTAGGCGTAGAGCTAAAATAAAGCAAAATACGCTATGTCAAAATAAAAAAGTGCGTCAGCGTAAAATAAGTATTATTACGTGTAACATGTTATTCACAAAGTGATTGTTAATGTTTGTTTTCGTCCATGCCTTTTAAAATTCGTATACAAATTAATAAAAAAAGTCACTTTTTCTGCCCCTATGTCCCTTTGTACGCTTAAATCTTTAAAACTACGCAACGGATTTTGATGAGATTTGAAGGTTTATATGTAGGTATAGTACCCGTGCAAAGCCGAGGCAGATCGCTAGTATTAAAATATATAAATTCTCATTCAGGTTTAAGAGCACTGTATCCATCAACTCCATATCATTATTTCTAAACTCCGTATAAAATATATCAACTCCGTCGCAACATTCTCAACTCCGTCTTGGTGAAAAAAACAATGGCTTATAAAACGTGAACTAATAGATATATATGAGGGACAAAAGTATACATATGATTTAAATAACACAGTGATTCGTATTTTATAGATAATATAGCAGTAAACATACTGTACAAAATCAAGACGGAGTTGAGGCTGAGAACGCCTAATTCTGAGAATGACCCTACTGGGCTAGCATTGAGACCACTCAAAGTAGGCATGTTTGATGTCGAGTTGCGGAAAATTTACTACAATGCCAATATTACCATTTTAGTTTGTTTGTCGTATTTTATGCCTAAATACTAATTAAGGTATAAAATAGACTTCTTCTGCTTCTACTTAAGAGCCTAGTTCTTGTCGGTGGAGTAAACGCCATTCCGTTCGTTGTCCTGCTAAATGTTTTGAGCTCCTGATACAACACTACATTAATTTTCTACTTCACTTGGTCCATAAATGCTCACCTTGGTATCCCTCTTCCCTTCCACTTTTCCATTCCATGAAACAGCAGTGAAAATGAAGCCTGTCCGACGCAGTAAGCTTAAAAATCCCAAAAAATCTCTTTCAATGACGAACACGTCTCTTTGTATGTAGGCAGATTAATGAGATTATGTTAGTCTTTCATAGTAGTTTCTAAAATACGGGATTGTGCTGGATGAAATACGAAAATTAGACCAGAGCGAAATGGATTATGTGCAAGCTTTATTATTTAGCGTCTGCGTGACTTGAATATCTTGAATTTTAATAGCTCACTACTGTAGAATCCAGAACACGACTGAATAATGTTTAAATACCAACGCGCTAATTAGCTACACCGATTTACCGCACACCTCAGATCAAAACAGTACCTGTTATCTCAAAATTCATGTATTTTTTGCTAAGGGGATATTCGAGATCTACGAACTTTGTAAATCACGAATATGCCCTTAACACCAATATACGAGAATAGTGCTTTGATCTAGGTGTACGATTCTTTCCAACATCGATAGATTATAATCAGTGATCGGTTTTTTGGATTCACCCGACGGGTCTCTTATAGTAACGTGAAAAATAAACTTTAATTATTTACACATATTTCCATGCAATTAGCCATCTTATTGTTCATAATGTAATATAATAGTATTAATTTTTTTTATAGCCACACCAGTAATTTTTTATAGGCGAAATCCCGCGAGCTTGAATCCAAAAAACCGATCACTGATTATAATAGTTTAGGTATATTTTGTCTATCTTCTTCATCTTAAAACCTTTAGAATCCCTTCTAGGGTATTTATCCGGGAATAAATACCTCGGAATGTCCCAGAGTGGTCGCTCCGTAGGCTTTTAGTACAGACAGGAATGTCCTTCCGGGAACGGTCCAGCTGTGGAATGATATGGCGAGGTATTCTAAACCCATCCCGCTATTGATCCCAGGAATTTCTTTTGTACATAATTTGTACAGACATCGAAAATTGTGAACTAAGAATATTTCGTTATAGAATGTTCCTTGAGTGAATGGCCCCGACGGCAGATCAGCGCAGTCTATTAGGTTGGCACAATGCTAAGTCGCAATCTTTTCGTGGAATGTATTTAAAATTATTTTATTATGATTTTCATTTGCAATGTTTTTAGATAGATGAGTTTTATGTTTAAGAAAAATTGTGCTTAATGCCATGATTTTTTTTTCTATTTTTAGTGTCTTTGTCTATAAATCGGATTCATTTATCAAAAGGCTTCGAATTATTCACTGATAGCCCTACACCATGATTTTTATTTCTGTTTAATTTAACAGGCTACTTGGCACGTTAATTTGAGACTACCTGGAAAGTCGCTTTTTGTGAAATTCGATTTTTTTTTAAGTACCTATTGATACATAATAAATAAAATGGAAAGTGTGAAAGAACCTTAAGAATAACATCAAAGGTAATTTCAAGTGGCTTAGTGAGATTACAATACACTTTTTCAGTCATGAAAATTTTGATTGTATAACTTAATAACAGAAAGAAAAATGTCACTAGTACCTTAGAGAAATTATTACATTTGACCTAAATCAGCTTCCTTTAAATTTAAAGCAAATAAAAAAATCCCTGTTTAATACTTGTACATGTCTGTTAAATTCGTAAATTATAACCTGTCACTTACAGGAGCATTTTTACTTTTAGGGACACCCAATTAGGGTGAAATTAAAAAAACCTTAATTGCAGTCAGCTTTGTAGCGACAGTTAAGTACAATATCTTTAATAATTTTACCTCGATCAGCGTTATTATATTATAATATGGCTTATAGTTTGTAAAATGAATATCAAAACCGAGTTATGATCGAAATTTACCCCCTTATTCATAAACGTCTGCTAACTTAATAAGCCGCTAATAATTGTTTGTTCCTTTCGGTCTTAACAATAAGAGTAAAAGGGACAAACAATTATTAACGGCTTGTTAAGTTAACAGACGTTTATGAATAAGGGGGTTAGTGTTTATTTGTCGTTACAAAGCTGACTGAAATTAAGGTTTTTTAACTTCACGCCAATTGGGTGACCCAAAAAGTGAAAATGCCCATAAATTAGAAAAGGATTGATGAAAACATTGATTTGTTATCCACCGTGGATTACATAACATATACCTATGATTAATCAACAGGAAATCGTATTCTCACTTCTCAGCCTCATGTGTTGAATTTTATTGTCAATCAAACAGGTATTTTTGAAAAGTATAAATCTTTGTTATAATACATTATTGGTGTGACAATGCTAAATACAGTGTGTAGGTACATCTAATACGGGCAATCAATAAAACCAGGCATGGGATTCATTAGTGTAATCATGAATTACAAGGTTTTTTTAAAGTTACTCATAATTATGACCCCACAGATTTTTTTTAAGATTATCGGAGCAGCAATGTAGGTACCTACAAACATTTTGTATTGTAGAAATGACAGTTATGTCATCTGCTTTTGAAATTAGCTGTCAACGAGTGTTTAACTCGCGTATGTTGCTCTATATTGCGCGCCGAATTGTTTTGTATGGATAATTTTATTGCTCTAATTTTAAGCAAAAGTTATTTGAATGTACTTATTATGTCGTTAACTAACACCCGTTAAGAGCTTCGCCCGTATTAGACTTACACCCTGTATAGGTAAATGCCCATAATCGCCACGCTGCGTATGCGGATTGGCGATCACAATAATGTATCCACTATGATGACGCTGCTGCCCGTCATCAATTTTCTATCAAAGAATGGTCAGTGACCCTTCAATCCCTTAGTCGATTCTTACGACACCCGCGGGAAGAGTTGGGGTAGTGACAAATGTATTCTTACTACCGTCAACAGCCAACTCAGTCTTATAAATGAATGTATTGAATGCGATATTTTAAAAACTAAAACCTAAATTCCCATAAATAAGTACTAGACATGTACTCCCCCACAAATTTACGGATGAATGCAAGCTGATTACTTTACAAAATAGTATCTTCGATGTGAAAATCAGGGCATGTAACCTACAGTGTAAATACCCATTTTGCCCTCGACTTACGGCTCTTACCCAGCGGCTCGCACAGATAAATTACCTCGGATAAAATAGCAGGAAAAGTCTTGAGAAGAGAAGAATTATGTTCCCAATTATCGTTGTTTTCTGTAGCTTTTCTGAGACCAGTCGTAGTTCAAATTTGAACAGAGCCTAAGGTCGTATTATGTTTGTGAAGTGTGTGAATGGCAACGGTGTGGGCACGTTATGACTATTGACTCTAAGACTAGAAGTTATACTCATTAACTCAGGATTTAATTAAATTATTAGATTACTATTTGTTGATTTATTTATCTCTAATATCGTGTATCCCACATCACCTCTATCTAGAGGAAACAATCTAGGGACGATGCCTGGTTTTTCACTAACCTGGATTCCCTGTAGTGTTGGCAGCTTCAGCACTCAGCTTAGCCATGATCTACCCCTCTCACTCCATCTGTTGAAAGATTGTTAATTGATTCCACTTGAATCACTAAGTAAATTAGCAATATGAATTGGGGTAGGTCATGACACATGGATAACGACACGTTCTAGCTGTTTGCTACGTTAGAGAAAATTAATATCATTAACGGTGTGAAGGTGATGAGGCTGGGGAAGCATTGATGATGATTCATTGCAGCATCACTCTTGAGTGTGCATATTGTTATATGAGGATTTGAGTTGTAGACATTTAAGAGGGTACGGTTCACAACATTAGCTTACACACAACACTGGTCATTCAGGTTTATTCTTACTTTAGGATCGCTAACAGTGAGGCCGCTGGGCCCTGGCTGCTGCTGGCCCTCAGACCACCTGAGTCCCTCACGGTGTCCTTGGGAATGTAGGCCTTACACCTCCTTGGGATGTCATCGCCGTCTTATCTGGAGGGGCTAAGTCAGGGGTGCAGGCCTTACACACCTCAGGTTGCCTGCGTCGTCTTTTAGTGGACACTTCTGGGGATGCGGCCTTACACCTCAATGGGTTGCCGCTTCCCCCCACTCAGTCTGGTTACCTTTGAGAATGAAGGTCTTACACGCCCTTCCGGCTGCCTCCAAGGGTGGCAGGTCTTACATTAAACACCCTTAGGCTGCCTGCCTTTGTCTGGTTGATCAGGCCAGTGGGACTCGTCAGTCCCTCAGTCTGTCTGTTTACAGAAGTCTCTATCTAATTGCAATTAGTCACAAGTCACTGTCAGTCTCTCAAGTCATGACCCCGCGCCGCGGGAGCTTGCCAACATCAGTCTCAAACCCCGGTCAACTCGCTTGTCGTTGACCAGGCCCGTCCTCATAACCCTGACATACTGGACGGGCAAGTATTCAGGGCCACGGCTCGCGCCGTGGAACGCCAAAGGCGTGGGCTAGGGAATGGTTATCAATCTACCACACTTTACCATTATTTGCGGTGCAACCTTACCAGGGGCTCTCATCGACTGCAGAGGTAACATGGGTGGAATCGCTTGTCGATACCCATGTGAAATGATGCGGTCACTCGTATGGCAAGTCCATCCAAGTTAAGGTTTAAGAATTTATTTCTCCAAAAAGAATATTACATTCACTTAACTTAGAGAAATACAGAACAGTCTTAACTAATACATATAAAGTGTATGAATACAAAGTAAAACTTGATCAAAACAATCAAATTAATATTCTATGAATGTGGGTACAGTGTTCGACGGTACTAACTGATAAGTTACCAGTGCGCTGGCACTGTGATTTTAACTTCAAGTGCGAGGGCAGGTGTAGACCACCAAAGTTAATCTAATCAATCATTGTGCCCTACGGCTCTTTTAGGTTTTATTTTATATACTTAGCTTCAATATACTCTCGCGAAGGTAAACTCGGCCCGACGATCGTTTTCAGTAGTTACCGTCACTAGTATTACGGTTTGCGATACAAATTGTACAACGTCACTGCCACTAACCATAGACTATACCTCTAATGTTGCCAGGTGTATAAAGGGCTCTACAGATTGTCATTTACCTATTTACAGACTTCGCGATCTTCGCGACAAACGGATCACTTATTTATGTCCTGTCATGTCTTTGACAGTACAAAAAATGTATCACAAAACGTAATATCACGCAATGTCCACGAAAATAACATGTCTAGTCAATTCAAATTTCAGAAGGAAAATCAACCTTGCTTATTATAGGTTATAGTGCAAATTTGCCCTGACTTTTCGAAGGGCTAAACATGTTCTTTCCGTGGACCCTTTATATGTTATTTCACAACACAGAGTATTACAGTAGGCTTAAGATAAGTATCTATCACTCATAGCAACTCTAATACTACCACACTACGGCAGTCATTTTGTAAGTCCAGAGTGACTCACGAAAAAACAAAAAAAAACAATATACCACCAACATGTTTTTGTCATGTCATTTAATGAAAAACACGTTTTTCGATACAATTTGTCTCATAACCGCCGTGTCCGCATAATTCAAGCTTCAATGTAAACGGCATTTAAGCCTTTGAGACTGACTTGTTGAATTTATTGCCAATCGTGACTGACGGTTTGAAGCAATTACGAGCGATCAATCATGTCGCCGCTGATTGGCTGTTTGTAAACGAGTCTTTCAGATGAGCCACGTATAATGCATAATGTGAGCTTCAGGTTTGTAATCATTACACATCAACAATTCGTGCAAAGTTCTGTGTGCTTAGCCACACACACACATCATCAGCCTATGGTAGTCCACTGCTGGACGTAGGCCTCTCCTATTAACTATGCTTATAGACGCATTAGGAGGTAAATGCCCATAATCGCCACGCTGGGCAAGCGGATTGGCGATCGCAGTAATGTGCCCACTAGGATGACGCTGCTGCCCATCATCAATCTTGTAGAATGGTCAGTGGGGCATTTATCAGAAGCATACTTTTTGGGAGTTTTTTACGAAAGAACAGTTGAAATAGTGGTTTTAAGTTGGTCTTACGAATACTATTATATGTAAAATTTGTGTATCTATCGAGGCATATAATTATCAACTAGGCCCTTAATACTAAAAACATATTTTAGCTAGACAGATAATAGTCAAAACTAATTAGTCTGGCGCGTCCTAATTTCACTTTTTACCATTTACTTTAGAAAAAGACTCAATTTCAAGAGTGTTTTGACTTTTTTTGACATCTGAGTTTATATTGTAATAAATGTTCTATCTATGTTTAAATTAATATATAACAAATTGTAATAAACATATGAAATAATTGGTAAAAAAAAGTGTCCATACCCAAAAATATAATTAGTCTGGACACATTCATCAATTCGTGTACCGTGTTTTAGTATGCGAGTAGTCGCATGACGAGCAATCGGCCTCATACGTCGGTCGCCGGCAAGCGTTCTAGTGAGAGTGTTGTGTTGTGGACAGTTCTCTGGGCGACACAAAGTATTACGAAAGTGTGTAATCTGGCCTTTGTAAGGTTAGTAGTATAATTAATCTGTCTTGTTTTATGCTACTATTGTTAAGGTTAAATTTTGTCTGTAATCGATAACTATATATTTAATACGTGTAGCTTTGAGGTGGAATTGTATTTCAATGGTAACAATATTTTTTTTGATGGATGAAGACCATTTCATCGAAATAATCTCATTAGTCTGGTTCTAATTTATATGGATTCATCTGGTTCACATAGCCAGATGAATTAGTAAAGTGCTGATGAATGATAATTTAGTGCTAATTTGTGCTTTTTACATATTATATCATAGTATGAAATATGGCAAAACCTAAGAAACAAGGAAGAGAAGAACGACTGCAGAAAAAGAGGTTGGCTGAAAAAAAAAGATTGGTTAAACGCATAAAGGCCGACGAAGCCCTGAGGAAAGAGAAGCAAGAGTTTGTAAATAAACCAATAGTACGATACTGTACTATTGGTTTATTTACAAATCAAATAGTATGGTTTGGCGAAATCAGTTAGTTTTATTTCATGGCAAGTTTGAGAAAAGCACTATACAAATCTCGGCGAGAAACAGGGTTACAGGCCGCGTATTCCTATCTGGCCTCAGTTCCTTCGCGGCCAGATATATCTACTTGGCCTGTAACCCTTCGTTTCCCGTCCTCTATAGTAATGTACTATTACTTACAAATTCGTACTTACGATAAAATATTGTCTATGATTTTTTGAAAACTTTACATCCATTAATAAAAACCGGCCAAGTGCGAGTCGGACTCGCGCGCAAAGGGTTCCGTACCATTATCGATTTATTATTTAAAAAATACAGTTAAATCAACCTACCTCAAAAACTATAGGAGATAATTTAATTAAACCAAAAATCATTGATAGAGTTTATTAATGTGCATAACATATATTTTTTTCAGAATTTTATATCGCGTAGTTTAAAAAATAGATGGGGGGGGACACATTTTTCAGACTTTGAGAGCTGATATCTCGAAAACGATTTGCTTAAATAAAAATGTGATGTATAAACCTTCATATCATTTTCAAAGACCTTTCTATTAATACCCCACACGCTTATGTACAGCTAAAAAAAAAATTCTATCCCTCAGCTACATGTATGGAGGGCCCCCACCCCAATGGTTTTTTTTACAATTTAGTATCATAATCCTGTAGCGGTTCATACAACACATATCTTTACCAAATTTCGTTACTGTAGCATTTATAGTTTCCGAGTAAATCGGCTGTGACAGACGGACAGACGGACAGACGGACAGACGGACGTGACGAATCTATAAGGGTTCCGTTTTTGCCAATTTGGCTACGGAACCCTAAAAACGTAGAAACTGAATAAAATGGCAAAGTTTTTGTTAGCGTATTATTTTTTTTTCTGGATATCAATATTTAATATACACCGTTCGTTAGAGCAGATTTACAGTCGAACGGCATACATAACTCAATTTCGTAATTTTGGTGGTTACATTAATTCATATTACAACCGACGATATAAACTAACCATTCGCCCATTCCATCGAGTGTTTAAAGGAGCGTTCAAACCAAAAGAGCATTCGCTGTTCTGTCCCCCGTTCTACGAAATCAACCAATCACGTTTTGTGTAACGATCGAATTTCGTAGAGTGGGGGGTTAGAATAGCGAATGCTCTTTTGCTTTGAACGCACCTTTAGGCATCAGCCGCGAAAGTTTAGGACGTGGGTACAAAATCCCACATCCAGCGTTGGTAAGCATCGGTATTTTTCTTTGTTATATGACATCCAATATTTAGATTTGTAATCACCTGAGCCCACGCTCCCTTACCTCGCTAGCGATGTAAATAAAAACACAATATTTTAAATTACTGCGAACGACTGTATAGTTATTGGAATATTAATCAAAATAGGCGTCCATACAAATATTATGAATCCGTAGTTTGTCAATTTAGAAAATAATTTGCGACCTGACCTCCCTTTACTTTTTTTCAGAATTTCAGAGATAGCTTCGCGTATCAAAGCGTTTTTATCATATAGGGTTGTATGAAAGCAAAACCCTGATTTAGGCCTCATACGTGGATTTTTTTTAATGGGGCTTTAATTCTTCGTGTAGAAGCATATATCCTTTGATTATACGAGTAGGTAATTTAACCAGAGTGGAGGTGTATGATAACTTGATAAATAGACATCTAATTAAAGTACCTACTAATGGAATTCCGTCACATTTTGGTTCAAAATATCGAAGCAAATCCCTTGAATCAACTTTTTGGTTAATCTCACAGTTGCAATTAGGTTTATTATTAGTACGAAAAAGAACACTTATTTTAAATATCCCTTGTGTTTACATATTGTCATGTTGTTGTGTGCGCGACCTCGTCTCTCAAGTAAAAATCATGGAAAATAAAAAATACCGCCCTCTCTGCCGCCACATATACGTACCTTCATTGCCAGCCGTACCTATAAATGTAAATATATTGTATTGTAATCTTATTGTATAGTGTCATTAGTTAGTCAGTGTTAGTTTGTTACCTTATTGCAGTGCCCTTACAGGGTTGTGTTTAGTCATTACCATTTATAAGATCTTTTATACACTCAAAACAATAATTAAATGAATACTGATTACTGAACTAGTGAACTACCTACCTATAGATAGAGATGACTTTTACGGAATCTACAGGCAACAAAAGTAGTGGGAAATAGTTCGTTTGAGGGCCCATTTTTTTCTCTCCTACTATTTCCTAACAGGAATACCTACGATAGTGCATGGGCCTTTACACGGATCACTATGTTTGTTACACTATGTAAACTGAATCTTATGTGATATTTGCCACTTAAGTTTTTTTACGTATCGTTGAGTAATCCTACATTCGTGCGCGAATAAGTTAACAAATAAAATAACTCTCATGGGCACTGGTCTCACCGCGAACACGAACAAAATATACCTACGCACTATCATGTAAATAAAAGACACACGGCGATACTCGCCCAACTATCAGCTATCCTATTACCGCCGGGCCAGTATCGCTGTGTCTCTTTTTTTTACACGGGAGTGTGTATCTTTTTTTCGTGTTTATAGCCCATAGTTCATAGCTTAGTAGCTCGCGTTGAGACCAGTGACATAATAAATACTTGACTTTATTTATGAATTTTATGATATACCGAAGCAAAAAGCTAGAACAACATTTTGCGCTTGAAGACTTTCATTATTCAAACATTATTCTGATTTTATTATTTTTCTTAAAGTGACTTTGTTATTTACCGAGGACCAAGTGACTGGTGTTTTTCCTGTTTTTTCCTCTCCATCGGAATTAACTTTCAAATTCAATAATGAAATGGGGTCAAACTGCATCCCCCACGGATATTTAAAACTTGAAGCCCTGCCTGACATCGGAATATGGAATAAAAAAGTTCATCTTTCATTTACATCTGCGGCCAAACCCTGGCAAACATGAATATTTCACAAAAACATCCTTTGGTAGTTAGGTAGAAAGGTACGTTAAATATTTACATAGATTTCCAAACTTTGTAGAGCAAAACACCATGTAATAACACTTCAGAAGCATAATATACCGAAAAACATGCTTCAGCACTTAATAAAAAAGTTTTCGGGCCGCATAAATCACCACTTACCACTAGATAGCACACGTGGGACGACCCGAGCTTACCATTGGCCGTACCTACGCCTATTATATTCTATGTATAAGGTGCAGTCAAGATGAAATTGTTTTAATGGGGTAAGACAAAAAGTCGTCCTTCTGGTACAGCGTCTGCTGGTAGCTTTTTGTCTTACCCTGTTAAAAAAACGTTTCATTTTACCCCACCTTACCTTATTGGAACGAGGGTAATGACTAGTTAAACGCTAACATAAACAATACTTGCCAAATCATGATACGGCTACTGGACGCGCTTACTAACTTTAGTAAAAGCCACGGTACAGTCAACCAATTGGAACCCTAGGCCACTCAGGAACCATGTCAAAGTAACGTTATCAATCAGATTGTAAGACATTTCAAACGGCTTTTCATTTTGACATGGTTCTAGAGTGGCCTAGGGTTCCAATTGGTCGAGTGTACAAGTTACTCGAGCTGGCAACAATATCTCAGTATTTTTGAGGAAACATACCTAGTTATTACATCCACTGACATCCTGATTTGACCTGGTATATCAGGAAAACTACAGAGAAAAACGATAATTGGGCTCATAATTCTTTTATTTTCATTCACACCCCAATCTGGATTCTCACGAACAGAAATTATCGCCTTTCGTAATCGAAATAAAACCTAAATAACTTACAGTACCCACACTGATTTAGTTCCGTGGCTTTCAGGCTACTTGCCTTATGCACCTACTGTTAATTAAAACGACGATTTTTATTTTAAAATCTCTGATATAAAAGAGACAAAAGAAGCTGTCTAGAACTTCCTACCAAACCAACAACGTCCTGCCAAGAGAATAAATTGAGCCACGTCGTCAGGACGTTACCAGCATGATGGTAATGGTGAAGGAAAAGGCAAAACCCTGGAAAGATAATTTTGGCCATTACTTTAGCTCAGCTCATAGTAACATAACAACCAACCTACTTTGTTACCAATTAATTAATGGCAAAGAGTTCTAGTGGGCTGTGATCTACTGCTTAAGTTTCGGCAATTTTCTTTGACGGCGTAGGTACCGGTTAAAGTTTACAAAGCAACCAAATTAGCTGGAAATTCTCTGACCATTCAATCATTTTCTTTTAACTGAACTTTTAGCCAGCAACCTATTTAATATTTGACAGCAAATAGGTACCCGTTCAGGTGTACAAATTAATGAACTTTGAATAAGTTCCATCTTTTACCTAACTAAAATATTATACTACTTCGATGATGTCTATGTTCCTTAATATTTACTATTATAGTTCGTGAAATATAAATTAGTAACTTTCTACCTACATTATAGTAAAAATAACCATTCAATTTATATTTCTCGAACTATACCTACTATTTAAAAAGAAAGTTAGCACACTTACCTATGTAGGTAACTTTACCTATATAAGCTTGGCTTATGAAGCCTGGTCTCACTAATGTAAGGGATCGGCTTTCAGCATTCTTAAGGGTCTTAGTCCACTTCTGGACACAGGCCTCTCCTATTAGCTATGCATAGAGACGCATTAAGAGGTAACCGTCACGCTGGGCAAGCGGATTGGCGATCGCAGTAATGTGTCCACTGTGATGACACTGCAACCTACCATGAATCTTCTATTAAATAATGGTCAGTGACACTTCAATCCCTTAGTCGGCTCTTAAGACAACCGCGGGAAGAATTGGGGGAAGTTGGGGGGCGGTAACCTAAGTAACGCTAGAAAGATCAGGATGCTTAGCCAAGTTGCCAATCGCTAGCGCTTGGTAGCGTATCGTAGTTTTCCCTCTCTGTCACTCTTGCAGATTAGTGCGATAAAGACAGCTAGTTGCCTTTCGTTTACGATTGACGATTAAGCGCTAGCGATTGGCAACTAGGCTAAGCATCCAGGTGGAGGCGGATCTGCATCAGCTCGGAGCCATAAACTGTAGCAGTACCATGAGCTGCAACCGCGTTATTAACGCGGACTTACTTTCTATCCGGCTCGCTCACCAATACGCGAGTACGAGCGGAATGGATAGAAAGTAAGCACGCGATAAAAACCTGGGAGCACCCTTAGGTACCAACCTTTTTTTTTTCGTGGGGAAATGCGTTACGCATACCACCCGGGCGCGGGGGCCGGACCCGGGTGGTTATGTGGGACTCCCAGGGCTAATGAGGCCCTGGTCTACCCACTAAAACCCCACGGTCTGCCGCCAAGACGCTTTAAGGCGAGGTCACGGGTACGCCTGAGCACACTTCCGCGACACCCTTAGGTACCAACCTACGGCTACTGGTGGGAGAATAAGCAGGATCGGGTGGAATGGCGTGACGGAGACACATTTTGGGTCGCTGACAGCGCTGTTAATTATACTTACAAGGCTCGGACTAATTCGGTGAAACCGTTTTTGAGTTTTCAACATAAAGCTACTTACAACAAGAGGACATAATTGAGAGAGTCTGCATTCAGTAGTCTTTGGTTATGACAAAAAAGGACGTAAGTGATAGAGTCTGCATTCGGTAGTCTTTGGTTATGACAAAAAAGGACGTAAGTGACAGAGTCTGCATTCGGTAGTCTTTGGTTATGACAAAAAAAATAACGTATTGCGAAAACACAAATCAAATTATTTTTTAACTAAATATTTTGATTTGTACTTTTACTTTTTCTCCAGTAGTCACACTACTTAATACTATATAAATTATAAATATTAGATGTCATATACCAAAGAAAAACGACCAAGATCACCTACTGTCCGAGGTGGGGACAGTAGGTGATCTTGGTCGTTTTTCTTTGGTATATGACATTCACTAATGTACTTTAAACGACACTAGTGCTCGGCGACGAATGCGGCGTGAGCTGGAACTACACTGCGTCGAGAGTTTGACGTTTAATGTACGAACTTTGTATTCTCTAACGAAAAACAGCGACGAACTCGCCCACAACCTCGCTCACAGCCTCGATTCCTAATGTCAAATCAAACAGCTAGGATTTTAGACAAGGCTGTCTCGACATCGAGCTCGTTGACGAACGCAGCGTCGAATGTGTGAATAAGAGAATAGCATAGTAGTGCGTACGTGTTGCGCGTAGTAACTAAATACACGTGAGTAACCGTTTAAATACACCCTTAGATGATGATGGTAATTTGTCCGCAGCGTGACGAACATCTTCCTGGTGAACCTGTCGACGGCGGATCTGCTGGTGACGGGGGTGTGCATGCCGCTGCAGCTCAGCAAAGCTGTCACGCTCGTCTGGTTCTACGGGGAGACCGTGTGCAAGCTCGTCAATTATATGCAAGGTATTGTTTTTGTTGTGTTCGGGGCATTTTCCGCAAGCCAACATTATTTATTTATTTATTGAATTATTAGTAGGGGTCGGAACTATGGGTGTAAAACTTTAACAAAACTTCTCAAGTGGACTTGACATAGCACATACATCCATAAAATATACGTACACACCCAAACATTGTAAGTTTAAGATTCCGAGATAGGGAATAAAACTGGATACAGATTTTTCAATAATAATGGTATTTTTCTTGGCTAAAGTGTTCCCATATGTCAATTTTAAAGTTTTGTTAAAGTTTTGCACCCATAGTTCCAACCCCTAATTATTAGACACAATTTTAATTATAATTTTTACATTATCGCCCCATAAAACTGTTCCAACAGTTTGTCTGTCGGAGCGGCAGTTTCTTTATTTAAATGTTCAAATAAAACCGTTACTTTTTTTGATATATTTACACAAATCGACCTAGTCCCACGGTAAGCTCAATTAAGGCTTGTGATGTGGATATCAGGCGACGATATATATAATGGATAGATACATATAGATACTTAAATACATAGACGGCCATGGTCAAGGAACAAATATTTGTGATAAATAAATTAGTACGGTCAAATCGTACATAATTTTAGCCTAAACTCGCAAATCAAGTAGTATCGCTGCATTTTTGGTATGTTGTTTAGACACCACAGGGCAGTATAAAACCACATTTTGCAAGCAAAAAAAAGTTGTGCTAGCTGGGTAGTACGTGAAAAACTGCGAAATTTATGGCCATTTTTTAGTTTCTGATTTTTATTTAAAAAACCTTACGTTTTTTGATATCATATGTAAATAAACGTTTAAAGACTAATAAATTTCCAACAAGTTGAGCTAACATGCATCACCGTAGGTCTTATAGTTTCAGAGATTCGAGACTTTAAAAAGTACTCCCTTTTGTAAACTAGATAAAATTTTGTGTTTTGCTAACATTTTCGGCTTAATATCGCCTCACCTAATTATGCTACGAAAAACATGCGATAATGACCTTATAGCGCACTTAATATTCTTTAATTTAAGGGTAAAATTAGGTCAGTGAACTTTGTAGTTGAAAGTATAAACGCGAAATTCATAAGGCAGGAGGCCCGCTATCTAAGTTTTTCATACAAATCGCAAGTCGAGTTGCAAAGCTGCAATTTTGGTATATTATAAAGGCCTTATAGATATATACGAAAATGCATATTAAAAGAAAAACAAAAAAATAGTTTGGGCATAGGACGTAAAAAACGGAAAAAAAATCAGACTTTTTTTAGTTTTTGACGTTTAACTAAAAATTTTTTATCTTTTTGATACTAATTGCTATAAAATTAAGAAAGAACATTAAATTTGAAAGGATTTGAGCTACGTCGCATCACCGTAAGTTATATATATTTTGAGATACGACATTTCATAAAGTGCCCTTTTATCAAAAATTAAACAAATTTTAGGTTACGTTAAAGCTATTCACTAAATATTGGCAAAACGTTCGCGCTACGAAAAAAAAACGTAATTGTAGATAACAACTACATTAAATTTGGAACAAATTGAGCCGATAACAATTACTGTAAGTCTTATAGTTGGGGGTATAAGAGGCTTCAAAACATGCATTTATTTTCTTAACTTAATGAAGGGCACATTTTGAAATGTCGTATCTCTAAATCTATATAATTTAGGGTAATGCAAGGTAGCTCAAATCCTTTCAAATTTAATATTCTTTTTAAGTTTTGTAGCAATTAGTATCAAAAAGATAATAGTTTCTTAATTAAACGTCAAAAAGTAAAAGAAGGCCAATAATTTTTCAGTTTTTTTCGTCTTATGCCGAAATTCCTTTTTTGTATTTCTTGTAATATACATTTTTGTACGTCCTTATAGGGCCTATATAATATACTAAAATTGCAGCTTTGCAACACGACTTGCGATTTGTATGAAAAACTTAGATAGCGGGCCTACTGCCTTTTGAATTACGCGTTTTTATTTTCAATTACAAAGTTTGCTGACATGATTTTACCCTTTAACGAAAGAATATTAAGTGCGCTATAAGGTCATTATTGTATGTTTTTCGTAGCATAATTAGGTGAGGCGATATTAAGCCGAAATCGTTAGGAAAACTCTAAATAGCGTTAGTTTACAAAAAAGAGTACTTTTAAGAAGTCGCAAATCTCTAAAACTATAAGACCTACGGTAATACATGTTAGCACAACTTGTTGGAAATTTATTAATCTTTAAACGCTTCCTAACATGTAATGTCAAAAAACGTAAGGTTTTTTTAATAAAAATCAGAAACTGAAAAATGACCGTAAATTTCGCAGTTTTTCACGTACTACGTAACTAGCACAACTTTTTTTTGCTTGCAAAATGTGGTTTTATAGTGCCCTATGGTGTCTAAACAACATACCAAAAATGCAGCTTTACTACATGTTTTGCGAGTTTAATGTACGATTTGACCGTACTAAATACCTACACAAATAATGCTCTCGCCGGGTTGTTCGATTAGTTTAGTAATGATTCAGTATCTTTTATATATACTTTTTTTTTATTGTAATTATTGTTTTAATAAATGGGTTGTCCCTGTGTAGTATTCCTTTCATGTCTGATGGCTTCGGGCAAACTGTTTAGTGAATATGGAATACGCTTTTAAGCGTTCTATCCCCGTAATAATTGCTTATCCTTGGGACAGATAAACGTGCCTATTTTGCGTGGTCCCAAAAACAGCGTTGAGAGAGATGTGGAATGAAAAGTATAGTGACAAAGGTTGAGAAAGGAATGCTTCAGTTGCTTGGGAATTTTGATAGGATGAGTGAAAATTGATTGACAAAGAGAATATAATATGCTGCGGAGAAGAATGGAAGGGTCGGAAGGTGACGGCCGAGGCGAGGATATTTAGATCAAAGTTGTCAAATCTTAAATAAAGGCCACGTTCGCTGTATACGTAACCGACGAGCATGTATGAAAAGATGTGTGGATGTTAGCGAAGCGAAAGACGTAAGCAAGGATCGTACTAGGTATGTTTTGTACTTTCTGCCTACCGCAATAGGATACAGGCGTATGATATGTAATGTATGTTTGTATTTTACTCATTTTCCGCATGTCAACATAAACATGCCTATTTTGCGGCCCAATACTTATTCTTCTCATACACCACCGAATTTCTTTGCAGATGTATGCAAATCTGCCGTGTTAACTTAAAAAGGCACATATCTCATATCAGTTCTATAGATGTGTCTTTTTTAGTTAAACCGGCAGAAGTTTCCTTACAATGTTTTCCTTCACCGTAAAGCTCTTGTACATTTCAAATTATATGTACTTCGTAAATACATAACTTGTGGGTACTAAGCGATGATACATAAGAAAACAACCATGACCAATTCACAAATATTTGTGATAAACACACAAACAAATGCCCTCGCGGGGATTCGAATCCGGAACCTCCAGCTTCGTAGGCAAGGTTCTCACTTCCAACTAAGCTACGGAGGACGTTTATTTATGTACATCACCATAATTGTTTTTTTACTGAACGTTAGGTAGGTAAGTACCTGTAAAAGAACAAGGACTCTGTACTCACTCACAGTACAAAAGAAATATCAAAAAGTCGCGGAAAACTGACAACATATTGGATATCAAACGAAAATTGGATTGATTATTTGATATATGTTGGAGGTTCGGGATCCGTGCAAAATTATATCAAAGGGGTTACGAGTGTTGCGACTTGAGATCGAATAACATGTAGAAATGGAAACCTATCGTATCTTTAACAAACAGAAGCCACAAATAATACAGGCATACGTCGTTCCTTTGGCCCACTTAACTCAGATTCAAGAGTATTTCTTTTCATTTATTCAGAAATCGTATAGTATATTCAGTAATAATATACAGAGTGTAATCGATAAGTGTTTACAGGCCTTAATTCCGTAAATATGAGAGATATCAGAAAACTTTTAACTGATATCGAAAGTACGTTACCCAACGAGTAAAATTACACCAATAACTTTTTTGAAATGAAATCAGAAATATCCCAAATATTTACTTCAGACCCTTCCATACATTTAGTAGGTAACCGTTGGTAAAGATAACAAACCTTTCATTTAAGAATAAATGTTAGATTAATTATTTCATAAACGGTAGTATTATTATTTTATTACAATGTATTCGTACAAATAACGAATCTCTAACAGTTTTATCTCTTACGACACCCGACATTCTTTAAGGCTGTAAGTCGTCATACTAAATGTATGGGAGCGTTTTAACTTAGTATTTTTAATATTACTTCATCTATTTAGAAAAAGTTATTAGTATAATTTTACTCGTTGGGTAACGTACTTTCGATATCACTTAAAAGTTTTCTGATATTTCTCATATTTACAGAATTATGGCCTGTAAACACTTATCGATTACACCCTGTATATGTTATGAAATATGCGCGGTGTTTAGAAAAGTGCTATGTCCTGCCCATCTTGGCACAATTGAACAATTGTTTTCGGGGGCATTTTTGAGCTGGCGTTAGACGTCCATGTTATATATGGTCGCAGCTCGTCACATTGTTCGTACAGTCACGTCTAATAATATGTATACATTTCGGAACGTATGACAAAGGCATGAGGATTAAATCGTATACATATTATTAGACCCGACCGTAGACAATCCGAACCTCTATTGGCTTTCATTGTCATTGAGATAATCTTCTTAGTGCAGTAACTGGAAACTAATTTGCTATCCTTCCAATCTCTCTCAAGTAAATGCCATTCATGATCACAAAACATGCATGTCATGCCCTCGCCAAACAAAGGATGAAATACTTCGGAACCGGCTACCTGCCTGGAACCGAAGGAGGTCAAAACGCTACCGCTAGGGTCCATCCTCAAACATATTGAGTTGATAGAACAATCCCTGGGGTAGGCGAAACAGGGGGCAATTAAACAAAAGATCCCAATGGGTCGAAGTGTATCCGTAAAGGCCCCACCAATAAGATAAGATAACTCATACGACAGAATTAAAAGCCTGCCTGAAATACCATTAATTTATGGAAGATTGATGATGGGTAGTAACGTGTAACGTCGCCATAGCTAACACTACTGTAATCGCCAACCCGCTTGGCCAGCGTGGCGATTATGGGCATTTATCTCCTTCGCATCCTAAAAAAAACGGAGAAGAGGTTGTTGGGCTATGCTCAGTGTAGGGTTCCGTAGTTATTCAAAAATGGCGGCGCCGATTATGTTCGGAACAGTTTTCCTTTAAAGTATTAGGTTTATTCATGATTTTTTCTTATTTTCCGGACCCACGGATCAAAAGTTAGAGGGCGCTTAGCTCATAAAATAATGACTTCATAAGAAACTGTTTCGGTAACATCATTATTTTTAATTTCACCTACGTCCAGCAGTGGACCAAAATAAGCTGATGATGTGAAACACTGCAAACTTGTTCCCAGACATCAAATTAATTTATCCCGATCTCCTAAATAGTCAGTCAGTAGGTAATAATGATAAATGTTTCACATTTGGAATTAATGACAAATTGAGTATCAATTCATCGAATTTCATTTTATTGAGCACTTAATCCTCGGTACGACAAAATCTTATTATCGCGATGTGACATTTTAAGCTGAACATACATGGTTGATGGACCTATATTTCATTTCACCTGAATTAATCCAGATAATTAAATAGACTTATTTTGGAGCATTCCATGAAATCATGTCGTAAGCGACACGGTCTTTTCAATACTTTTGAAGCTGAGCTGAGTATCCTGAGTTACGGTGTAATAATAACATATCAAAGCTTTGAGATTGACAGTGTTTCCTAGCAGCTAGCATATTTTATGAGGGTAGCTACCATAGCGACACGTAACACGTTCCCGGACAGTACGGCTGTAGCCGTCGCGTAGTCATTTGTTTCCTTTGGCCTATGACAGCTATGACGTCAGTGTGCCCGCGAATGAGTTAAGCGACAAAAAGTAGATGTTTTCATGGAATTCTCCTTTTATGCAGAAAATAACTCAGAATAGATCCAGGAATTTCCATTCACGATTTTTATAATAAAGTATTTGGCACGAATTTCGAACCTAAATACTTTTCTGTTAACTCCGATTCCAAAAATAACAAAACAGAATACCTCATAAAGTAGCTATAATTAATTCAAAATTCAGACAATGAAAACCTTTGGAATCAGGAAAAGCCGTGAACGTAGTGACATATTCTATCAAAATGGACCTTATCGTCGACGGCGCTTATGGCATTATAGACGATTTGCAAATGCAAATCCAACGTGGTGTGACGTAAGCGCCATCCACAATAAGGTCCCTTTATATAGAAAACGTCGCATTTTACGATTACTGTTAAACCATGGTCATTTAATGTCTGCTCGTATTCACGCACCATAAAATTAAATGCATAGGTCACTGGATAACTTTTATTAATTTATTTAAACTTTATTGCGCAAAACAACAGCTTAATGAAAACGCGAACTTTTCATATAAATAAATAAAATAATTAAAAAATTAAAAAACACGACTGCCGTTTTAAGCGACCTGAAAAGTAACAAATAATTCCTTCTTCAGGTTAATTCTTGTGAGCGTGTCTACATAATAGGCGCTTGTCGTATTACTTACTATATTTTTTTTCGATTGCAGACGGGGAACCTCCATATATTTATATTTTCCGTAATGAAAGGTTCTCCGACTGCAACCGAAACAAAATATAGTAATTAATACGACAAGCGCCTATTATGTAGACACGCTCACAAGAATTAACCTGAAGAAGGAATTATTTGTTACTTTTCAGGTCGCTTAAAACGGCAGTCGTGTTTTTTAATTTTTTTATTTATTTGAAACCTTTTAGTGAATCTGGAGATTCCGCAACGGGTCGAAGCTTCGCTCCTGGGGCCCGAAGAGTTTCAATCCCGCTAATTTTAGGCGAAGCCGAAGGGCACGCCACGCCGCGTGAGAGCTGGAGCATTACCGGAACCTTTGTAAATCTATTTTGAGCGAGTCCGCAGGGCGAGCTTTAGGGTGGGAGGCCGAAAGCCGATTTCGAGGAGGCCGAACCGCGTCACACCGACACCGGACCGGGCCCAAGCGCGTCGAAATTTAAAGCGAGGCCGAAGGCCGAGCTGCGAGAAAGTTGAGCTACCATGCTTCTTCAAGCACCGCAGCATCTAATTAAACCGATATCCGTGTAGGGCCCAAGGCACAACGGGCGAGTCCACACGGTCCTCACAACTGTCCCTCTTAACTATTATCGAAATCGAATAATCGAACCAGAGGGCCCAACGGTTCGCTTCGAACTCTAACGAGGACTGAAAGCCGAGCTCCACGTAGGGCCAACGGCCAAAAGCGGTAGCCAGAGGGGCGCCAGCTTGCGAGGCTGAAGGCCGAGCCCCAAGGCCCAGCACCACGTCAGCCGACGGAATAGTGTAAGGTTAAAATGGATCCGACGATCGTTCTGACAACCTGCAAAGGCCGTAGGGCCGAAGGCCTGAATCGTCCCTCAGAGACCGCTGGCTTGCGAGGCCGAAAGGTGAGCCCCGGCCCGGACCACCAGAGCTAGAGTCCAGAGAGAAGACTTTCACTTAGATGACCCAAGTGTCACTTGGAAGAAAATTAAAGCAAGGTCAAAGAAGGAGCTGCAAGAAAATTGAGTTACCAAGCTTCTAAATAAGCCCAGCTCCACATAGGGTCGAACGCCTAGAGCGTCACTATCGGGGTGCTTCAAACACGAGCCCGGTGGGTCGGAGGCCCGGCGAGTGAGCCCAAGCGGTACAACCGCCCTTCTTAACTGCCTTAACAATCGAAGCTAGAGCCCAGCGCTACACACTACGTGATGAAATAGTGTAACATGAAAACGAATCGGAGATCCGCAGACCCAACGATCATTTCCACAACCTGCGAAGGCTGCAGACCGTGCTCCGCGTAGGGCCGAAGGCCCGAAGTGTCCCCCAAAGAGGCGCCGGCTTGCAAGGCCGAAGGCCAAGCTACCAGAGCCCAGCGCTCCTTCGCTAAACGATGGAAAAGTATAGCATTAAAACGAATCTCAGGGCCGCAGGCGTTACAACACCTATCATGTACCTAATTTAATTACTTATTAGATATAATATGTACCTACGTAGTTTGAGAGATACGAGACTTCAATGTGGGCCGGCGTTTTTTATTCAAAATAAGTTTTTCAGACAATTTTTGTTAAGACATTCCTATTTTAAATTGTATGCACATGCTACAACACGTATAGCAATTTTGTTTGGCCACAATGCTATTGTGATTGTATTTTTAAGGTTCCTCTGATATGTGAATCATATCTCGAAATCCCCAATATTTGTGAGTACGTTATTTTTTTGATATTGTATTCAGGCCATTCTCCGCAACGCTGGTCTAATACTTGTTGGGAACTTCTCATACATTACATCCTTGAATATCTTCGCAGATGTATACAGGTTCCCTCACGATGTTTTCCTACACCGTAAAGCACTTTGTGTACAGTACTGGGCAAAATTTTAGGTTCACTCCACGATTTTGATACGAAATCGACTCTTTGGGTCAGGTCATCATTATTTTTCCAGCACTTAAGTCGACACTTGTTTAAAGTAATATGTGACTGATTATTGAGCTATTCCTTTTTAATTGACCGTTACTTTCGAACAGTTCAGACAACTGAGGCAGCTGTGGCAGGTTTTGGCAGTCATGTCATCATCAAAATATTACAACTTCGTTTGCCTATGAATTATGATCGGATCCAATGTATAAAATTTAACACTGAAAAAAATTCCCCCGAAAGTGTATTTTGTATCGAAATCATGGAGTGAAATTAAACTTTTGACCGGTATCTACTGTATATCAAATTATATATCGTACATAAGTAATTTGAAAAACTCATCGGTACGAGCCGGGGATTGAACCCACGACCGCTGCGTAGCAGCCGTGCATTTTACCCCTTGACCACAAGCGCGTATGTACCTAAAATGTATCTGTTTCATACACACTTAGCGGTCAAGAAGATGACGTGTCAACTGTGACAGTCATGTCACGTCTTCGAAGAAAAACTTCAATAGTGCGATGTAGAACATTTCGAGTTTTCTCTTCAAACATGTATTTAAACATATAAGTTGTGTATATATTTATAATCTGCATATAAAATGCTTTAATTTGATACCCTAATCATAGCATTTGGATGACATATTATTCTTGGCGCTTTAATTGTATTTTAATGAATCTGGCTTTTCTAGAATAAGTAACAAACATATAAGTTAAATACATATTCGTAATCGCAGTTCAAAGCTCTTCATTTTGATACCAAACTCGATAGATTTTTTCAAAATTTATTTTTTTTGGTCATACATTATTGAATTTATAGGCTGCCATATTGTTTTTAACGTGACGTCACATATCCTATGTTACCCGCGACGTCACGAGGATTCTAATGATACCTTACACTATTAAAAACGGTTAAGTAGTCGCGAAGATCTGCGCGTTTAAAGAAAATATGAAACATACATAGGGGCTGAACACATATACTCTCCTTTTGGCAGTCGTGTAATAAACAAGGTTTCTAGGAGACGGCAAAGGTGCATTCAGACCAAACAAGCATTCGCTATTCTAACACCCTACTCTACGAAATTCGACCGTTACACAAAACGTGATTCGCTGATTTCGTAGAGCGGTGGATAGAAATTAGAATAGCGAATGCTCGTTTGTTCCGAATGCAACTTAAGGCACAGTCAAAGACAAAATAAGGTGTATACAAAAACGTTCAAAAATATGTCCCAGTGCACTCTAATTCTGTGTAATAAGAACGTCGTAACATATTTATGAGCGGATTCTTTCGATACTTATTTTTGCACTTGACTGCACAAAAGGATCTCGAACAGAATACATCTTCTTTGTACTTTTTAACAGTAGGTATTTAAACATTTGCCACCACCCCAACTCTTCCCGTGAGTGTGGTGTCCTAGATATAATAATTATTAGTATGGTTTTAAACGGAGCATGTATTATGTAAATTAGAGTAATCGAGCACCTGGTATTCGGCACTGTTGCAATTGCCATCTACAAGGAGTTCTAATTTAAATCACACTAGTAAAACACAACGTTAGCTTAAACCTTAGAAATAATAACAGTAAAATTTATGCTATTCATAATGGACGTAGTTATGCAAAAGGGAACCAACCCACATGATTTTTTCATACTAATTAACACCTTAAATCAAAACAAACAAGTCAATCTTTAAAATGACAAATTCGTGTGGATTGGATCCTTTTTGCAGAACTACATCCTTAAACACGTTACATTACATTCTTGCGTAGAATTGTTAAAGGGTTCATAATAGTTGAATAACTTTCGTGAGACATAACAACTACAAATTTAATATAACTAAACAGCTGAACTCACGTGTATTTAGTCACTACGCACGACCGGGTTTATCTCAACGGATCCTGCCAGGTGCGAGGCGAGCATCAGTACGTGCCACGCTCGCGAATCACGAGGCGTGAACCGGGGTTTCAGTGATATAGCGACCTAGGCCGTGGCCGTGTGGTGACGGCAGTAAGAATACATTTGTCACCAGCCCAACTCCTCCTTCAGGTGTCGTAAGAGTCGACTAAGGGATTGAAGTGTCACTGACAATTATTTGACAAAATATTGATGATGGGCAGCAGCGTCATCATAGTGAACACATTACTGCGATCGTCAATCCGCTTGCCAAGCATGGCGATTATGGACATTACCTCCTAATGCGTTGGACTATCATAGGCTGATGATGGTGATGACTGACCATTTAGGAGATCGGGATTAAATTAATTCAATGTTAGGAACAAGTTTCAAGTCTTTCACATCATCAGCTTATTTCGGTTCACTGCTGCACGTAGGCCTCTTCTTACGCATAGTTAATAGGAGAGGCCTACGTCCAGCAGTGGACTATCATAGGCTGATGATGATGAGAGACCTAGGCTCTCCGAAACATTTCGCGCGTAGTGACTTAATACTCGTACACGTTCAAAATTATGCTTCATAACAAATAATTTTCAACAGGTGTGGCAGTAGCAGCAAGCGTGTTCACAATAGCAGCAATGTCAGTAGACCGCTGGCTCTCCATCTCTCCGGAGCCTCGGCTGCGACCACCGAGCCGCCGGCAGGCAGTGCTGCTATTGCTGCTGTTGTGGTGTGCTGCCATGCTCATCTTCATTCCCCTGCTCATGGTCGCTACCGTCCAGAGGGAAGCTGTTCCTGTCATTTCTAAAGGGCTTTTGAATGTTTCGGTGAGTAACATCATCAGCATAATTTCAGCTATAAGACGTCTACTGAACATTGGTCTCTCCTTTGGATCTCCACATACACTGGGATGAAGCAACCTGCAGCATCTCCTCGCGTTCGTCATTAGGTAGTTTGTCAATTTGGTGGGTGGACGTCCTACGCTGCGTTTGCCAAGATATGGTCTCCACTCGATCCCAGCGGCCATCTACTCTGCGTGGAATGTAGCCTGCCTGCTATTGTGTGAGTTTATTTAGAACAATTATTAACTACCTATCTTTAGTGAAAACTTAAACTGATATCTAAAGGATTGGTCTCTATTGGGTTTGGTTCGGTCGAGCGTTGGGACGTTTACGGGCCACGATATATGTAGACCGCTGGCTCTCAATCTCTCCGGAGCCTCGGCTGCGACCACCGAGCCGCCGGCAGGCAGTGCTGCTATTGCTGCTGTTGTGGTGTGCTGCCATGCTCATCTTCATTCCCCTGCTCATGGTCGCTACCGTCCAGAGGGAAGCTGTTCCTGTCATTTCTAAAGGGCTTTTGAATGTTTCGGTGAGTAACATCATCAGCATAATTTCAGCTATAAGACGTCTACTGAACATTGGTCTCTCCTTTGGATCTCCACATACACTGGGTTGAAGCAACCTGCAGCATCTCCTCGCGTTCGTCATTAGGTAGTTTGTCAATTTGGTGGGTGGACGTCCTACGCTGCGTTTGCCAAGCTATGCTCTCCACTCTATCCCAGCGGCCATCTACTCTGCGTGGAATGTAGCCTGCTATGTGTGAGTTTATTTAGAACAACTACTAACTACCTATCTTTAGTGAACACTTAAACTGATATCTAATGGATTGGTCTCTATTGGGTTTGGTTTGGTCGAGCGTTGGGACGTTTACGGGCGGCGATATCTGTAGACCGCTGGCTCTCCATCTTTCCGGAGCCTCGGCTGCGACCACCGAGCCGCCGGCAGGCAGTGCTGCTGTTGCTGCTGCTATGGTGTGCTGCTATGCTCATCTTCATTCCCCTGCTCATGGTCGCTACCGTCCAGAGGGAAGCCGTTCCTGTCATTTCTAAAGGGCTTTTGAATGTTTCGGTGAGTAACATCATCAGCATAATTTCAGCTATAAGACGTCTACTGAACATTGGTATCTCCTTTGGATCTCCACATACACTGGGTTGAAGCAACCTGCAGCATCTCCTCGCGTTCGTCATTAGGTAGTTTGTCAATTTGGTGGGTGGACGTCCTACGTTGCGTTTGCCAAGCTATGGTCTCCACTCGATCCCAGCGGCAATCTACTCTGCGTGGAATGTAGCCTGTCTGCTATTGTGTGAGTTTATTTAGAACAATTATTAACTACCTATCTTTAGTGAAAACTTAAACTGATATCTAAAGGATTGGTCTCTATTGGGTTTGGTTTGGTCGAGCGTTGAGACGTTTACGGGCCGCGATATCTGTAGACCGCTGGCTGTCCATCTCTCCGGAGCCTCGGCTGCGACCACCGAGCCGCCGGCAGGCAGTGCTGCTATTGCTGCTGTTGTGGTGTGCTGCTATGCTCATCTTCATTCCCCTGCTCATGGTCGCTACCGTCCAGAGGGAAGCTGTTCCTGTCATTTCTAAAGGGCTTTTGAATGTTTCGGTGAGTAACATCATCAGCATAATTTCAGCTATAAGACGTCTACTGAACATAGGCCTCCCTTTGGACCTCCACCTACATAGGTTGAAAGCACCCTGCAGCGTCTTTCCTCAATATTCATGGAACGTCTGTCAGTTTGATGGGTGGACGTCCTACGCTGCGTTTGCCAAGCTTTGGTGTCCACTTGAGCACTTTTCATTTCTAAAGGGCTTTTGAATGTTTCGGTAACAACCTAACTTTAGTAAAAATGAATGTATAATAAGTCAAAGGCTAACACATTGACCGGTATCTACTAAAACCGAGTGGCCGAGTGGTTTAAGCATCAGTCGAAAAAGCATATATGGGTTGGAACCCCCGAACTCGGACGTTGGTGAACTAGGTTATTTTTTGGTATATGACAATTATGATAAAATGTATGGTTTATATTATAATTATTTGTTCAGTTATGAAATAAAACTAGAGAGACAGATAGAATCTGATTATATCGCAAATATTATTAAACCGGAATCAGAAAGGGATTCGAAAATACTGTTGACACAACAAATAGCACAACATTTACCAAGAAAAGAGTTGTTTATAGATGTAGTAAGTGATTAATTAATCTATTGTTTGCAAGTCTCTGCACTTAAGCTATAAATATATGAATGTAACTATGAATATATCCTAGATTGATTTACACACTGTTATGTCAACAGTACTTTCTAATCCCATTCTAATCGCGGTTTGATAATACGAGAATTTTTTTCATGTAAACATCATGAATAACTATCACGGTAGCCAAGGAAAATATTTTGTTCGTTAACCACTCACTTGCTTTGAAATTTTGGTTGAGCTTTATTCTTACCTATGTAAAATAAGAGTGACCGCTGGTAAACAACGTCCAACAAGTCCAACAACAGTTATTGAAAGCAAGATAACTTTGTAAGACCACATTAAAAACATCTATTTTCACGACGCAATTTTGAGTAGAAGATGGACGAATTGAAATTGAATTATTGTTGTTGCCAAATATAAAACGCAAATTATACCCAGCCTTACAGGCTGCAAAATTAGTGTGAAATAAACTGTTATATGTACGTTTGTTGTAGATAGTTTCGAGAGATGTACACTTCTGCACGGAAGAATGGGGAGAGCTGGACACGCGAAAGCAATTCGGCATGTTTAGCTTCACGCTCGTGTACGCCATCCCTGGTGAGTTTTCTGAGTGAAGAATGCGGAAAGGGCTTCCATGGGAGACCAGCGTCAAGGAATCCAAGAGACGCCTTGACACAAAGCTGAGTGGAAGCCTTTTCTGGAATGATTTTTCATCATTGTTATTTTATTAGTTAACAGCTTTATATTATATTATATTCTACTCGTAATCTCTTTTGCCTAGATATGGTAGTGTATCTAATGTAGTATGGCGAAACAATTTGTCAGTAAAAAACGGCAGCAAATTAATAATTTCCTTGCGGTATACACCCTACTTTTTCAAAATGCGTTGCATGTTACTACTTACGAGTTGGTGAGTACTTATTTTTGACCCACTTTTATACAGGGTGTTACACGAGCCACTGAAAACCTTGAACAGGGTGATTTAGAAAGCTATACTGAATAATTTTTACTATTAGGTCAATCACGAAATGTTACCTCCATAGTAAAAGTTGTTCAGTATAACCTACCAAATCACCTCGTTCAAGGTTTTCAGTGGCTCGTGTAATACGTTGTATATGTTTAAAGATTTTCAATCTCTACACATAGGAAATGAGACTAGAACGCTATTATTTTTGTTTATCAGTTTGTAGGTAAATGGACTATTATCCTCTCTCCCTTTTCAAATTATAGAGAATTGAGATTATTGAGAATGCCATCCAAACTTCAATCAGTATAACAACTTAGGCCAGGATATCACTTGTAAGTTTTTTTACGCAAGTTCAGCATAAATTGTTATAACGACTTATTTTATTTAAGTCGATAAATAGTAAATTATAAATATTAGATGTCATATACCAAAGAAAAACGACCAAGATCAGATCACCTATGTCCGAGGTGGGGTGGCCGAGTGGTACAGGCATCAGCCGCGAAAGCTGAGTACGTGGGTTCGATCCCCACCTCGGACATAGGTGATCTTGGTCGTGTTTATTTGGTATATGACATCTAATATTTATAATTTATATAGTATTAAGTAGTGTGACTACTGGAGAAAAATTAAAAGTACAAATCAAAATATTATTTAGTTAATAAATAATTTGATTTGTGTTTTCACAATATTTTCGATAAATAGTATTTAATTTTGAGCTGAATTAAATTATTTAATAAGCGAGTGGAATCTGGCCTAGAATTTTTATAATATACTTAACGAGCGATAAAATAGGTACTGGCCCGCAATCTTGAAATATCTAATGTCTGGTGTTGAAATCTGATGATGATAATAATAGCAAAACCCAAAATACTCTGACAGATAATTGCCGCAATATTTAATTGGGTAACTTATACTTAATTTAATTAATACTGCCTTATAATAATTATTGTATCGGACTAACCAACTGAAAAGTGGGAGATCTCATATCTTTTTTATAGCAATGTAAAGGTTCATATTTATTTACATACATAAAATGGAATAAAATTTTTAAAACAAATATAAAAATTGTGTCCCAAATCGGGCAGTGTGCCCAGAAGGCAGGCGTTTCTATTAAGGTGCATTCAGACCAAACGAGCATTCGCTATTCTATCCCCCACTCTACGAAATCAACGAATCACGTTTTGTGTAACGATCGAATTTCGTAGAGTAGGGGGTTAGAATAGCAAATGAAATGAAATGAGATGAATTTATTAGCACAAAACATAACTTAAAACTATATTACATTAAAAACAAAGATATTTAATTTGTGCCAAAGGGTCCTCACTCAGCTTGTTGTCACGTAGTGCACCGCAGGGCACACTACGCAACGCTGATTTTCAGTGAGGGTAATCTTTTAAATGCTCGTTTGGTCTGAAGTCACCTTTAGGCGTGAGGCTATATCTTTGCGCAATGGGTGCCCAAGGTCCCAGCCTTACGATCCTTACAGTATAATAATTAATTCTGCTATAAATTTTATTTGATATTTCCGAAGGTAATTAATGTTTTATGCAGATCAATGGTTTGCTTGAAATTTAATCATTTAGCAATAAATTTAAATTTAAATCAAAATATTGGGATACGTCGTAGTCGGAATCGGTCGTCAATATTTTTCGTTATTGGGTAAATTAAACTGGGGAGATAAAATACCATTAAATTTGCTTCATCCTACCCCACCTCGACCAAACCTACGTTACATACAGGGTGGAACGGAACGACGAACCTTCCCGCTACCGACAGAGTCTACCAGCCATTACAATGAACTTTCAGTATGGAGCCAACATCGAAAACTGTGTTATAAAACTCGAATGCAAAAAAATAACGCTAACGCGCTTCAATTTCTGATCAAAATAGTTAATAATTATGGTCCTAGGTACAATTAGAACTGAGAATAGATACTTACATTAAAATAGGTACCTATAATTAAAACGTTTTATTAAGAGTCCGCAGCAGGCAACGCGCTGAGATCCGAGATGGCCACTGGATGTGGTTGTTTCACCTAGACTGAGACAAAATTAAAATTAGTTTGTGAGAGCTATTATACGGAGAGATATTATATAATATATATGTTTCCATGACCCGGATTTTACGAAAATGAGTAATAATAATACGCATTACTAGCAATCGTTTTCAAGTATTAACATTTGACAAATAATTAAATTGACCGTAGAATTAATTTTATTTCCTCTAATATAAGTCACAAACAATACTAAAAGTACTAGTCAAATAACCCGCCCCGTGTCATCTCTGGCGCAAAAGTGCCCATCACGCTCGCGTCATGCCACGCTGAATCGCGATTGACAATTTTTGCACCAGGAATGTCCCGGAGCGAGGGTCAAGACTTCTCTGTCGTAAACGCCGCCCAATCTCCGCGACAAAAACCTTAGCTTCTGACCCCCAACAACCAGACGTCTCCACAGCAAACGTGACAAATTAAAATTGGTTCACGATTTTCGGAGAAATCAAAATAATTGAGAACATTTCTCTTTTGAAATCATTTAAAAGTAAGAACGTAACTACCGTATGGGAGACTGTATGCTACGGACTTTTAACAATCAAGCTCGTATAAGTTCACCCAGACGCGATAGCTGTTTCAATGTGCGTTAATTGATGTTTGTTCGTCTTTGTGTAATGTTAATGACGTGTTACTTGAATTGCGAATTCCATTACATGTTTGTTAATAATGTTTAAAGTGAAAACGGAAACATCAAAGTGAGGTCTTTATAATTCGGGCAAACTTTATGACTTTGTGTATTTGCGCCAGTAGCTAAGTATCCATGGTGCCATTATACTTGCCAATTTCTATGAATGAATATTTGACAGATTCATTTCTAAACTATCAGATGCCTTATATACAAGGTGAAATTTAAATCGTGAATATAATATGTTTTTCTAACTCTATGAATAACTACCAATTGGATGCCCCACAAGTTACTTAGCAACAGTCATGTTTTATTTTTTAAGTTTTGGTGGCTTGTTTTAAATTTTTAAGGTGTCTAAGTAATTATAACGATTATTTAAGCTTTTTAAAACGTCGAATGTCATGAATATTATTAAATTCTTAACGAAATGACAAAATTAGCGTTATTAATTACTTCAATTTGAAGAGGTAATTTTAATTATTCAATTACTTTGTCTTAATAATCCGTTTTGATATTGTTAAGCCAAAAAATAAAAAAACAAGCCCCAAAAAATACAAAAAAAAAATAACATGTTCATTTTTAAGTACCTAACTTGTGGGGTATTTATTGTTAGTTGTTTATAGAGCTAGAAAAACATATTACGATTCACGATTTAAATTTCACCCTGTATAGCAATGTATCGGTACATGGAGAAGTTTTATAAGTTGCGAAACTTCTACATAGAGAATATTCTCGGCAATGTAAATTTTACAAGAAATCTAATCGTGCCAAAACCGTTGTTTATACATGCCTTTTGAAGTATATTTTACGCCTTGTTTATTCAATTGTGAAATATAATATCTTCATAACATTTTTTAATAAGTTCTCATGGAAATATTCTCAATGAAAATTCTCGGAAATCTACTACTATTCTCACGGTTTTGAGAATGTTCTGGAACTTGTACATTGCGACTTATACATATATTATGTCGGAACGTCAAGTCTGATCTGACTTGGGTGAATTCTGAGCGGGGCTGGTAACACCGACTATCTCGTGAAGATGGTGGGGGAACTGGTCGAGCATAGTTGTTACTGACGGGGAGACTGCTCCTCACTCTGGATCGAGACGCTCGACAGTTCGGTTGTGCTCCCAACCTCGTTACTGACTTCACCGCGTTCCGTTGTAATCCGTTTTCATCTGAGCTGCATTTGATTATTTTACACTTTTGTTAATGTAAATTAGTTCGATTAAACGACAATATCTTAAATCAAGTTTTATTTCGCAAATATAATGGAAAACAGTGACAAAGCTCCACCCACACCGTTTGACCATCCTTCACATATGACGTAAAAATGGCGAATCTTACCCTCATTATTAATAAGGATGAATATTGAATATATAACTGTCAAAAGTTCATTACTAGAAATCAGCGACTAGTTACTTTTTTTTATATATCTTGAGATATCTTACACAAATCAACCTAGTCCCACGGTAAGCTCAATTAAGGCTTGTGATGTGGGTACCAGGCGACGATATACACCGTGATCTCTAATAACCCGAAAGATTTTAACCACGCATTTTTGATGTAAAAACAAACAAAAAAATATTATATGACTTTTGTCATTATTGGCGAAAAAAAAAATTTTTTTTTATTTATTTTTTCAATTGTTATTTAGTTTTTGAATGTATTTTAACATAAAAAGTAAAAGTTATAAGGTTTTATTTCTCACTTTTTGACATCTATTTATGAGGTTAGTGAGGACTATTCTCCATAATGGCACCAACGCCGTTTAAAAAGACCTTTTTTACCGAGTTACAATTGGAAAATAAGTTTTTTTTTTATTGGTAATAACTCTGAAACTAGGCGATATCCAGAAAAGTTTATACAACATTATAGTTTCTAAATGCGGTCAGGAACACACTGTTAAAATCTTTCGGGTTATTAGAGATCACGGTGTATATAATAGATACATACATATGGATACTTAAATACATAGACAGCCATGACCAAGGAACAAATATTTGTGATAAATAAATACACAAATAATGCCCTCGCCGGGATTTGAACCCGAAACTTCCAGCTTCGTAGGCAGGACCACTATCAACTAGATTACGGAGGCTGACATAAAGGTAGGTACTTATAGGGCCGGAATTATCCCAGTAAGTTTTTACTTAAGTAGTAGAGACAGAGCTATGCTAAGGAATGAGACAATGGTATTTACCTCTCATTCCTTAGTATAACTCCGTCTCGACTGCGAAAAATATTTTTTTTATCATTTAAGAATAAACCTTGAAAAAGACGCCTCGTATCTACGGCCAGTTTAATATTTAAATATACAATTCAGCTTCTCTAAAATTAAGATGTTCTATCTTCTTGCTGTCCATGGTATGCGTAAAAGTCAACGTACTCGTACAGTCGAGGAATTTAATTTCCTACCCATTTCGTACCTTGTCATAGTAGCTATAATATGACAGTCCTAGCAGCTTTCATATTGATTGTCACTGTGACAAGGTACGAAATGGGTAGGAAATTAAATTCCTCGACTGTACGAGTACGTTGACTTTTACGCATACCATGGACAGCAAGAAGATAGAACATCTTAATTTTAGAGAAGCTGAATTGTATATTTAAATATTAAACTGGCCGTAGATACGAGGCGTCTTTTTCAAGGTTTATTCTTAAATGATAAAAAAAAATATTTTTCGCAGTCGAGACGGAGTTATACTAAGGAATGAGAGGTAAATACCATTGTCTCATTCCTTAGCATAGCTCTGTCTCTACTACTTAAGTAAAAACTTACTGGGATAATTCCGGCCTATAAGTACCTACCTTTATGTCAGCCTCCGTAATCTAGTTGATAGTGGTCCTGCCTACGAAGCTGGAAGTTTCGGGTTCAAATCCCGGCGAGGGCATTATTTGTGTATTTATTTATCACAAATATTTGTTCCTTGGTCATGGCTGTCTATGTATTTAAGTATCCATATGTATGTATCTATTATATACACCGTGATCTCTAATAACCCGAAAGATTTTAACAGTGTGTTCCTGACCGCATTTAGAAACTATAATGTTGTATAAACTTTTCTGGATATCGCCTAGTTTCAGAGTTATTACCAATAAAAAAAAAACATATTTTCCAATTGTAACTCGGTAAAAAAGGTCTTTTTAACGGCGTTGGTGCCATTATGGAGAATAGTCTCACTAACCTCATAAATAGATGTCAAAAAGTGAGAAATAAAACCTTATAACTTTTACTTTTTATGTTAAAATACATTCAAAAATTAAATAACAATTGAAAAAATAAATAAAAAAAAATTTTTTTTTTCGCCAATAATGACAAAAGTCATATAATATTTTTTTGTTTGTTTTTACATCAAAAATGCGTGGTTAAAATCTTTCGGGTTATTAGAGATCACGGTGTATATCGTCGCCTGGTACCCACATCACAAGCCTTAATTGAGCTTACCATGGGACTAGGTTGATTTGTGTAAGATATCTCAAGATATATAAAAAAAAGTAACTAGTCGCTGATTTCTAGTAATGAACTTTTGACAGTTATATATTCAATATTCATCCTTATTAATAATGAGGGTAAGATTCGCCATTTTTACGTCATATGTGAAGGATGGTCAAACGGTGTGGGTGGAGCTTTGTCACTGTTTTCCATTATATTTGCGAAATAAAACTTGATTTAAGATATTGTCGTTTAATCGAACTAATTTACATTAACAAAAGTGTAAAATAATCAAATGCAGCTCAGATGAAAACGGATTACAACGGAACGCGGTGAAGTCAGTAACGAGGTTGGGAGCACAACCGAACTGTCGAGCGTCTCGATCCAGAGTGAGGAGCAGTCTCCCCGTCAGTAACAACTATGCTCGACCAGTTCCCCCACCATCTTCACGAGATAGTCGGTGTTACCAGCCCCGCTCAGAATTCACCCAAGTCAGATCAGACTTGACGTTCCGACATAATATATGTATAAGTCGCAATGTACAAGTTCCAGAACATTCTCAAAACCGTGAGAATAGTAGTAGATTTCCGAGAATTTTCATTGAGAATATTTCCATGAGAACTTATTAAAAAATGTTATGAAGATATTATATTTCACAATTGAATAAACAAGGCGTAAAATATACTTCAAAAGGCATGTATAAACAACGGTTTTGGCACGATTAGATTTCTTGTAAAATTTACATTGCCGAGAATATTCTCTATGTAGAAGTTTCGCAACTTATAAAACTTCTCCATGTACCGATACATTGCTATACAGGGTGAAATTTAAATCGTGAATCGTAATATGTTTTTCTAGCTCTATAAACAACTAACAATAAATACCCCACAAGTTAGGTACTTAAAAATGAACATGTTATTTTTTTTTGTATTTTTTGGGGCTTGTTTTTTTATTTTTTGGCTTAACAATATCAAAACGGATTATTAAGACAAAGTAATTGAATAATTAAAATTACCTCTTCAAATTGAAGTAATTAATAACGCTAATTTTGTCATTTCGTTAAGAATTTAATAATATTCATGACATTCGACGTTTTAAAAAGCTTAAATAATCGTTATAATTACTTAGACACCTTAAAAATTTAAAACAAGCCACCAAAACTTAAAAAATAAAACATGACTGTTGCTAAGTAACTTGTGGGGCATCCAATTGGTAGTTATTCATAGAGTTAGAAAAACATATTATATTCACGATTTAAATTTCACCTTGTATATAAGGCATCTGATAGTTTAGAAATGAATCTGTCAAATATTCATTCATAGAAATTGGCAAGTATAATGGCACCATGGATACTTAGCTACTGGCGCAAATACACAAAGTCATAAAGTTTGCCCGAATTATAAAGACCTCACTTTGATGTTTCCGTTTTCACTTTAAACATTATTAACAAACATGTAATGGAATTCGCAATTCAAGTAACACGTCATTAACATTACACAAAGACGAACAAACATCAATTAACGCACATTGAAACAGCTATCGCGTCTGGGTGAACTTATACGGGCTTGATTGTTAAAAGTCCGTAGCATACAGTCTCCCATACGGTAGTTACGTTCTTACTTTTAAATGATTTCAAAAGAGAAATGTTCTCAATTATTTTGATTTCTCCGAAAATCGTGAACCAATTTTAATTTGTCACGTTTGCTGTGGAGACGTCTGGTTGTTGGGGGTCAGAAGCTAAGGTTTTTGTCGCGGAGATTGGGCGGCGTTTACGACAGAGAAGTCTTGACCCTCGCTCCGGGACATTCCTGGTGCAAAAATTGTCAATCGCGATTCAGCGTGGCATGACGCGAGCGTGATGGGCACTTTTGCGCCAGAGATGACACGGGGCGGGTTATTTGACTAGTACTTTTAGTATTGTTTGTGACTTATATTAGAGGAAATAAAATTAATTCTACGGTCAATTTAATTATTTGTCAAATGTTAATACTTGAAAACGATTGCTAGTAATGCGTATTATTATTACTCATTTTCGTAAAATCCGGGTCATGGAAACATATATATTATATAATATCTCTCCGTATAATAGCTCTCACAAATTAATTTTATTTTTGTCTCAGTCTAGGCGAAACAACCACATCCAGTGGCCATCTCGGATCTCAGCGCGTTGCCTGCTGCGGACTCTTAATAAAACGTTTTAATTATAGGTACCTATTTTAAAGTAAGTATCTATTCTCAGTTTTAATTGTACCTAGGACCATAATTATTCACTATTTTGATCAGAAACTGAAGCGCGTTAGCGTTATTTTTTTGCATTCGAGTTTTATAACACAGTTTTCGATGTTGGCTCCATACTGAAAGTTCAACGTAATGACCGGTAGACTCAGTCGGTAGCGGGAAGGTTCGTCGTTCCGTTCCACCCTGTATACATAATATTACGTACTGTATACATAATATGAAAGCTGCTAGGACTGTCATATTATAGCTACTATGACAAGGTACGAAATGGGTAGGAAATTAAATTCCTCGACCATACAATGAGCTGCCGCGCATATCGTCGGGGCACTAATACCGCGTAACTACCAAAGCAGATAGAGTTCAAATATCAAACTATTGACACTCAAATTGACCCTAATTGAATTTGTTAGTTACGCGGTATTGCACTATCCCCGACGATATATTATTTATAGTTCGGGAAATATTATTCGACCGACTCTTATCTCACTTACGACCTTTTGTTTTGCGTCATTAACAATAAAAAAATGCTCGACTGCTGATTTTCTAGTAAGTGTTAACGCTTTCTAAGTGTTAGCGTTTTCTAGTAAATTATATTTCTCGAACTATACGCGCATTTATACTTTAATGCTAACTTACTTTCTATCTATTGGTTCGCTGGCGCCAATTTAATTTAATATAATAAGCGAGTAAGAGCTTCTTGATAGAAAGTAAATGCGCGTTAATAACGCCACGGCAGTTCATGGTAGGCACACAGGACTTATTGTTCAAAATCAAAAAATCATAAATTAAAATATTTTATTAGGTATCAAAATCTGTTTACATATAGGTATTTTGTGGCCGGCACCTCCTGGTAAGTATAGCAATACTTGTGTTAGGAGGCACCGCTCTTTCCTAACGGAACTTATTCAGTTACATTATCAGTATATGATAACTTACAAAATATTTATAAATAACTATCTATTACTAATATGGGATATCGCCAAGATTATTATTACATCCAACCTTAGTTGTTGTTTACCAGATATTATATACAACCAATAAAATAAACGTACTTAAGTAGACTTGAAAAGTTAAAATAACAAATACCTGACTACAAATAAATTAATATCGATATTTCAGACCTAAGAAGGTAACAATAAAATTAAGCTTCGAGGAATTCATCAACATTCCACTTCCCAGGGACGATTCTGTGTTAAAGAAATCTTAAGTATTTTACCTTCGATGCTAGTATTTCATAAAAAAATAAATCAAAAGGTGTACATCAAAATACCGTGTGTAAATCTAATACGGGCGATCAATTAAACCAGGCATGGAATTCATCAATGTAATCATGGATTACGAGTTTTTTTTAAGTTACACTTAATTACGACCCCATAGATTAACATTATTGTGTTATTAAACGGTTTTTATTAACTTCACCGCGTATCAACTGTCGTCGATGCTTCAAATCTTGTGATCGATTTTTCGACCACTTCTACAGAACCGAAATCTATAAAATTTGGAACTCTTATCAAGTCCCCATGACAATGCAATATTATAATATTTGTATCCTTGTATCCTCAAAACCTGATGCTGCAGACGTACTGCTTACCTTAAACGAGAGTGTTAGATACGTGAAAATGAAAGTATAGCATGTTTGTCATAATCAAATACTAACAGCCTGATCTTGACTTCCAACTCCTCACTCCTGATGCTGCAGTACTGCCCACAATAACCGCAAGGTTTATCTTTTATAGATATCTTGATTTTAAAGAAGTTCTTTACATATATAGAGTAGAAACATGCGAATTTAATACTAACGTCTAACTCCTCAAATCTGATACTCCAGTGTTACTGCCTGCCACAACCGCTAGGTTTAGCGAAATGTAGATTTTGAAGTACTGCTTTAGATATTTGGTAGAAACATACGGATTTCATTATGATCATCATCATCATATCAGCCGTAAGACATTCACTGGTGAATATAGGCCTCCCCCAAAGATTGCCACAAGGACCGGCCCTGTGCCACCCGCATCCAGCGACCTTCACCAGGTCATGAGGCGACCTTGCGCCTTCCGGTACGTGACCGCCACTCGAGAACCTTACCGCCCCAACGGCCATCGGTACCTACAACGGCCTGCGGCCCTCCGGCTGATAGAGTGACAGTGTGAGTGGATCGCTTGGGTGAGCTGTCGGACCTGCGGCCCTCCGGCTGATAGAGTGACAGCGCGAGTGGATCGCGTAGGGCGAACCGTCGGGCCTTCGGCCCTCCAGCTGATAGAGTGACAGCGTGAGTGGATCGCGTAGCGTAGGGCGAGCCGTCGGGCCTTCGGCCCTCTAGCTGATAGAGTGACAGCGTGAGTGGATCGCGTAGAGCAAGCCGCCGGGCCTGCGGCCCTACAGCTGATAGAGTGACAGCGTGAATGGATCGCGTAGCGTAGGGCGAGCCGTCGGGCTTGCGGCCCTCCAGCTGATAGAGTGACAGCGTGAGTGGATCGCGTAGCGTAGGGTGAGCCGTCGGGCCTGCGGCCCTCCAGCTGATAGAGTGACAGCGTGAGTGGATCGCGTAGCATAGGGTGAGCCGTCGGGCCTGCGGCCCTCCAGCTGATACAGTGACAGCGTGAGTGGATCGCGTAGTGTAGGGCGAGCCGTCGGGCCTTCTGCCCTCCATCTGATAGAGCGACAGCGTGAGTGGATCGCGTAGAGCGAGCCGTCTGGCTTACGGCCCTCCGGCTGATAGACTCGCAGCGCGAGTGGCTCGCGTAGGGCGGGCCGTCGGGCCTGTGGCCCTCCAGCTGATAGAATGACAGCGTGAGTGGTTCGCGTAGGGCGAGCCGTAGGCCCTGCAGCCCTTCAGCTGATAGACTGACAGCGTGAGTGGATGGCGTAGGGCGAGCCGTCGGACCTGCAGCCCTCCGGCTGATAGACTCACGGCGTGAGTAGTTCGCGTAGGGCAAGCCGCCGGGCCTGCGGCCCTCCAGCTGATAGAGTGACAGCGTGAATGGATTGCGTAGCGTAAGGCGAGCCGGAGGGCCGAATCGGGCCTGCGGCCCTCCGGCTGATAGAGTGACGGCGTGAGTGGATCGCGTAGCGTAGGGTGAGCCGTCGGGCCTGCGGCCTTCCAGCTGATAGAGTGACAGCGTGAGTGGATCGCGTAGCGTAGGGTGAGCCGTCGGGCCTGCGGCCCTCCAGCTGATACAGTGACAGCGTGAGTGAATCGCGTAGTGTAGGGCGAGCCGTCGGGCCTTCGGCCCTCCATCTGATAGAGCGACAGCGTGAGTGGATCGCGTAGAGCAAGCCGTCGGGCCTGCGGCCCTCCAGCTGATAGAGTGACAGCGTGAGTGGATTGCATAGAGCGAGCCGTCTGGCCTACGGCCCTCCGGCTGATAGACTCGCAGCGCGAGTAGCTCACGTAGGGCGGGCCGTCGGGCCTGTGGCCCTCCAGCTGATAGAATGACAGCGTGAGTGGTTCGCGTAGGGCGAGCCGTAGGCCCTGCAGCCCTTCAGCTGATAGACTGACAGCGTGAGTGGATGGCGTAGGGCGAGCCGTCGGACCTGCGGCCCTCCGGCTGGTGAGACTCACAGCATGAGAGACTCGCGTAGGGCGTGCCGTCGGGCTTGCGGCCCTCCGGTTGATAGACTGACAGCGGTTTGCGTAGGACATGCACTCGGACCTGCGGTCCTCCAATTGATAGACAGAGAGTGTGAGTCCCTCCGGTTCACGTAGTGCGTTCCATATAGTGCCGTCGAGCCTACGGCCCTCCGGTTGATAGACTGCATGGATTGACCCTTTGGGCCCTCGGTTCGCGTCGGACCTTCCGTCAGACCTGCGGTCCTCCGGTTGGTCGACTGACAGTATGAGTTTATATTTTATAGTCTCAAAATTCGACTTGTGTAATGTGTACAAAATAAAAAATTAAACTTGATTTTCTCAATAAACCAAATTGATTGATATATTCCTTATTGTCAGATCTCTATTATATAAGGTATTGTATGAATAACACGTCCATTTGAGACACTTCGGGTATTCAAGCTGACATTTTTTTAGCGTCGGTTTTCTAAAAATATCTATCCAGCAGGGATTCTCTTCTCGTTACACATAAAATAATGTCCATTACGTTTACACTTATGTCGTGATCAAAACGCGAGAGTAAAACGATAGCATGCATAATTGTATTGCATATTACAAACAACATCTTTGGTCTACAATAAGTAGATATAGTATCGGAAATTAACTTAACAATTGCACTAAAAACTTGAAAATAAAATAAGTAAAAAAAGTTTTAAGTTAAACGGTTTTTATTGCACCAAAAACTAGAAAATAAAAATTGATTGTAACTAACCGTAGATGCTACTTTGTGTAGATTAGTCTTCTGAAACTCTTATCACTGTAGTCTTCCCAAGTCGGATGCTGAAAGCCACGTTTAACCTCTATGTCAGTGGATTAAGCGTTACCTAATCGGAAACTTTTACTAAACTAAAATAAAAACGTGGGGCGTTATTATAAAGATACATACAAGTTCAAAATATGTAATTGTAGCTTTAATTTTGCAATGAATCATCCATCAGTTCCAACATTTCTACAGAGGTAAATAATTTTTATCAAGGTCAGAATAAAACTTATTACACTATTGCTGTCTTGATTTCTATGTGAGTTCTTAAATAACTATAGTGACTGAATCTCAACTGCGTACGCCCCACGTTTTTATTTTAGTTTGGTAAAAGTTTCCGATTAGGTAACGCTTAATCCACTGACATAGAGGTTAAACGTGGCTTTCAGCATCCGACTTGGGAAGACTACAGTGATAAGAGTTTCAGAAGACTAATCTACACAAAGTAGCATCTACGGTTAGTTACAATCAATTTTTATTTTCTAGTTTTTGGTGCAATAAAAACCGTTTAACTTAAAACTTTTTTTACTTATTTTATTTATTATCGATATGGCAGTTATGTCATCTGCTTTTGAAATTAGCTGTCAACGAGCTTTTAACCCGAGTATGTTGCTCTACATTGCGCGCCCGATTATTTTGTATGGATCATTTTGTTGCTCTAATTATAAGTAAGAGATATCTAAATGGACTTATCATGTCCTAATCTAACACCCGTTAATAGCTTCGGCTGTATTAGACTCGCACCCTGTATTAGTCTTAAATATTGAACTGGCCGTGCCGTGTGGTGACGGCAGTAAGAATACATTTGTCACCACCCCAACTCAACCTGCGGCTGTCGTAAGAGTCGACTAAGGGATTGAAGTGTCACTGACCACTATTTGATAAATATTGATGATGGGCAGCAGCGTCATCATAGTGGACACATTACTGCGATCCCCAATCCGCTTGCCCAGCGTGGCGATTATGGGCATTTACCTCCTAATGTTTATACGCATAGTTAATAGGAGAGGCCTACGTCCAGCAGTGGACTATCATAGGCTGATGATGATGATTGAACTGGCCGCAGATATCTATGAGGCGTCCTTTTTTCAAAAGGAACTGTCATTATTTCTATCGTTTCTCTTTCAACCATTCCAATTCAAAATGTTATTATCAATACAAGCGAGCAATTAATTAAATTTCTATAGACATGGTCACAGGTCAAGTCACAACCAAACAGGCAAACGTGCCCCTTGGGGTCTTTGTGTACACATCAGCTAGGCAAACAATGGTTTCCAATACACTCTACAATTCTACATGAACAATTATACCGTATCGATTATTATTTAACTAGGAAACAAAGTAGTTTTGTGGTGATATTAACCCTTCGTATGCCTTGTCCGGGCAACTTAAAAACCACTTTGTGCTGGGGGAGGCCTATGTCTGGGGGAGGCCTATGTCCAGCAGTGGACGTCAATTGGCTGATGATGATGATGCCTTGTCCCGTCCGCCGTGTGGTGACGGCAGTAAGAATACATTTGTCACCACCCCAACTCCTCCTGCGGGTGTCGTAAGAGTCGACTAAAGGATTGAAGTGTCACTGACCATTATTGATGAAAGATTGATGATGGGCAGCAGCGTCATCATAGTGGACACATTACTTCGATCGCCAATCCGCTTGCCCAGCGTGGCGATTATGGGCATTTACCTCTTAATGCGTCGATACGCATAGTTAATAGGAGAGGCTTACGTCCAGCAGTGGACTATCACAGGCTGATGATGTGATGCCTTGTCCCGTATCCGTCTCAACCCGTTTGGAATTTAATTTATAAATTTCAAGGTCATTAATTATTAATTAAATACATTTTTTGACAGCAGTATACGAATGGTTTATCGTGACTAGTGGAAATTATCATAATAGAAGTTTGTAGCGTAGGGGAATTATGACGTACTGTTTCAAACACAGGCGTGATCGGAAACTTATATTATTTAATTTGGCAAAGTTACAATTTATTTGTATACTATAGGTCTCTACTGAGGTATTGATATATGCTGATCTGATAACTTAGATCGTCCACTAAAGAGAGTGAAGATACATATCGAAAATCATGAAGCCTACTTATGTATTTTCCGGTGAACTATCGATGCCGATGGCGCGATCTATTTCGATGCCAGTACCATCTAGCGCTAGCGGTGACGGTACTGGGGTACTCGCGGTTTTAGCGCTGCTACTCGTTCCTGGATGGCGTTAGTAAATAGTACGCTTTTTGCCAACTCCGTGGTATCTTGTTTATAAGTTCTGATTTTAATGATTTAACCAATCGCTTACAAATATTTACTTATGCATGTGTGTTTGCGTGTAGCGTCCTAAAGACCTAAAGTGCTGCAAAGTTTCTGAAGACACGTCAGACAGGGCAAAGTGGAAAGAGAAGACCAGGAAGGCAGACCCCACCATCAGAGAGAGAGTGATTATATGTACAGGGTGGTCCAAACCTTGACGTCAAAAAATTTTTTTGGGTTCCCTACGTCATGGGCTATCAGATTTTTTTTGCTTTTACGAAGGTTTTAAGATCTAGGGCAGTCTTTAGATTACCAAAAATCCTTGGGATACGTTTTATTTTTTTTTATTTACGTACATTAATGCTATTTTGGTGCATTTTTAGCGTAAAATTTTGAATTTGGTATTTTTTATCCTACTTATATCTAAGTGAGGACGCTAATTTTGTTGTCAGTAAATGCTTTATTTGTAGTAATACTTTTACAAAAAGAAAATATTTATAAAACCCAATAGTTTTTTTTATCAATAAATTCCTTCATTCCAGAATTTCTCAAAAAAAATTTTTCAACAATTCATAACTCGAAAACTAAAAAAAATCGGCTAACATACATGGGGTATATTCTGATAGCTCATGACGTGAGGAATCTAAAAAAAATTTTTTGACGTCAAGGTTTGGACCACCCTGTATAGCGTCGCTAGTACTCGTAACACAAGCCTCAATTAAGCTTATGCTTTGCAGAGTACATTTGTTTAAGATTGTCCTATGATATTTAATTTAAATAAGTAACAAGTCATGTATAAGCGTGTATCAAATCCGATAAAGGGTATTCCGCCGCCAGTGACGGCAGTAAGAAGAATACATTTGTCACCCCCCCAACTCTTCCCGTGGGGGTCGTAAGAGCTAGCTAGCATTGAAGACTGACTGAAGACTGATTAAGTGTAGCAGCGTCATAAAAGTCATAATAGTGGACACATTACTGCGATCGCTAATCCGAATGCCCAGCGTGGCGATTATGGGCATTTACCTCCTAATGAGTGCACGCTTAATAGGAGAAGCTTCCTCTATCGAAATCGAAACAAAATCACTTTTCCATACCTACGAGTATATGCCCATACAGCTGGTCTGCTATTTACAAAAAGTGTTTTATTTTTGATATGAGTCCCATAAGGAAAGTTGTTCGTTTACACATGCATAAGGTCGATACCTCAGCAAGTGTTCATGATGTAACTAATTTGAAAACACTCTGTATGTATCCATCTGTTTTATATATTGTCGCATTACAAGCTTAAAATTGAGCTTACCGTGGGACTAAGTCGATTTGTGTAAGATGTTCCAAGATATTTATATTTTATTAATATGTTTGTATTGTAAATGTATTTGTAACTTTACAATAAATTACCTAGCCGCATTAAAAACATAGAACACATGACCAAATTTATAACAGAGCTAAAACTATACTATTACATAAAACATACTACTCTGTACAAGAATACATGGAAGATGATCATTTGTAAACTGGAATATTTTGCTAATTCTATTCCAAACCATACTTAAGTAACTTAGATATAGATATAAGTACAAGTAATATACTTTTTCATCACACTTACTGTCTAAGCGCGCCATTGCGTGCGCGCGTAGCGGGAATAATAGAAAAGTGAAATTCCCTAGGGAGTAATAGATATATCAGTACGTCATTTATTAATTTTATGTCTTAAAACTTATTTTTTGGTTGGCATGTGTGATGGAAAACATTGTATGCGTCACGGTCGGTAAGCGGAATACTAACTCGAGTCATAAAAGCCCTCAGCCTAACGGCGTCGGGCTTCTAACACTCTCGTTAGTAATTGCGTACCTACTTACCTCCCTTGATGCACAATGTAGTGTTGTAACTATAGGTATTGTATAACTGTACCACCTACATTTAATTTTAAGCTAGTTTTAAGTTATAACTGGTAAAAGAATATTTGGCTACACCCCAACGGGGTCCATGTGATACGTACGATCTTGTTTACCTAAAATACCATAGTATGCAATAAACATATTATTATAATTATTTATTGTTGTTGGTCGCAGGTTCAATCACGATATTGTCGTACGCGTTCATGGGCCGCACGCTGTGCTCCGTCAGGCCGCCGTTTGACATCGACGAAGGAAATGTCAGCATGCAGCAGGTCAGTATTGTTAGCGTAGCTTTTTGAGTTAATTCATAAATTGTCCATGCAATTCTGAACGCCACTGTACAGTCCACGTCAAAGATAACACATTAAATTTACACTTGAAAGTTACAAACAAGAAAGATTTGACATTTAATTGATGGCTGCATGAGAAAAACACAAACCTGGTGCCTATTGCATAACAAATTACAACTAATATTATAAAGTAATCGATCGATCGTTACTTGTTTTGTGTAATGATCGATTTTCGTAGAGTGGGGGATAGAATGACGATAGAATAATAGCGAATGCTATTTTGGTCTGAGTGCACCTTCAGGTAGGACCTCCGGATTGAAAGCCAAACGGCAGAACTGCTTTTCCGCTACCGTTTTTACGTACTACTTTAGATGACTTATACACTGTGTTGTTTTTCTTTAAATTCTATTCGTTGCTTGGTAAATCTAATAAAAGCTACGCGGTATATCGCTTTTTGTAAGTAAAAATAAATTAAATGGTATGTGTGAAAGAACCTTAAGAATAATAAAAAAAATATATTTCAGGTGACAGACGGCACATGTAAAAATAAATAACATTAGCATGTAGATAATTAAGATTACAATATAATATAATACGAGTACGAGTATATTGCCAGGCAGAGTGACAGCAGGTGGGCTAAAGTTCTCACGGATTGGTATTTCGGATGAAAGAGCCCCTGGGCGTCCGTTGGCTCGTTGGGTCAGCGACATTTGTAAGATTGCGGGACACTTCTGGGTCAGATTGGCTCAGGACCGAGATGAGTGGCGTACTAGAAGAGAGGCCTATGCTCAGAAGTGGGCGATAAATGGCTGAAATGATGAAGATGATAATATATGTGTATTATATTCTTGTTCAGTCATTATACTTATTTTTTTAGTAACTCAATAACAGTAATAGTTAAGACACTAGTTTCTTAGATAAATATAGTTAACCTAAATGAAATAAGCTTCCTTTAACCTAATATCGATCGTATGCTTGTCAGCCTCCGTAGCCTAGTTGGTAGTGACCCTGCCTACGAAGCTGGAGGTTCCGGGTTCGAATCCTGGCGAGGGCATTATTTGTGTATTTATTTAGCACAAATATTTGTTCCTTGGTCATGGCTGTTTATGTATTTAAGTATCTATTTGTATCTATCTATTATATATATCGTCGCCTGGTACCCACATCAGAAGCCTTAATTGAGGTTACCGTGGGACTAGGTCGATTTGTGTAAGTTGTCCCAATATATTTATTTATTTATTATTTATTATTTATGCTTAAGGTGCATTCAGACCAAACGAACGAGCATTCGCTATTCTAACCCCCTACTCTACGAAATTCGATCGTTACACAAAACGTGATTCGTTGATTTCGTAGACTGGGGGATAGGATAGCGAATGCTCGTTTGGTCTGAATGGACCTTTAGGAGCAGACCGCGAAAATCGAAATTCGTAAATTTCGAGGATTTTTTTCTGTCACTCAATCGAAGGCATTAGAGTGAGAGAGACAAATCCTCGAAATTTACGAATTTCGTTTTTCGCGGTAGGGCCGCTGCTCCATCACAGTTTGACTTCATGAAACAGCAGACGTCAAAGTAGTTTTGATTGCTCTGCTTGACGCTTCCGCATTCGATAGGTTAAATTTAATAAAAAAGCATATAGGGTATACTTTAATTTTGGATGTGCATACTAATTTCCTATGCCAAATAAAGCATGTGCCTGAAGCGCATGTCATCATAAATCTCATCCTAACGAGATTTATGCCACGCAGGCTAACACGCCACATGAGTTTGTTAAATAGCTTCCAACACATTTCTCATCGGGGCTGGATTAACTAATCTCATTTTCATTTTCATTCTCATGCGTAACAAAACACGATCATATGATCGTGTTTTGTTACGCATGCTTCATGGCATGTATCTAAAAATGTAGGAAATATAGTTGCCGATTTCTAAGAATGAACTTTGGACAGTTATAGATTGATCCTTATTAATTTGAGGGTAAGACTCACCATTTTTCCGATAGTCTTAACGTCATATATAATTATACACCGTGTTTTTTTTATTCCGTTAAATTTAATAGGCTGCTTGGTACGGTAATTGGAGCTACCTGGTTTATAGCTTTTAGTCGAATTCGTAAAAAAAATGTTTTTTTCGTTTTCATACGTAATAAATGAAGTGTGAGAAAACCTTAGGAATAACACAAAAGTTAATTTTCAGGTAACTGACGGTACATGTCAAAATAAGTAGCATTGGGATGTAATAAAGGTTGCAATACACTTGTTCAGTCATTAAACTTTATTTTTTAATAACTCAATAACAGTAAGAGTTAAGATACTAGTTTCTTAGAGAAATTTGACTATTTTTGACCTAAATAAGCTTCCCTTTAATTTAACGGGAATCAATAAAAACACGGTGTATAAATCTCATCTCTACACTGTCAAAAGTTCATTATTAGAAATCGGCAACTGTAATAAGTGCAGTGCTCGGCCGTTAATAAATCAATCCTGACAGCTGTCACTGTCAGTTCAATACATTACCTATCTGTCAACAACGTCACTTTTTGACACATTGAGAGCGGTCAGGATTGCCTTCATAGCGGCTGAGCTGCGGCCCTACCGCGAAAATCGAAATTAGTAAATTTCGAGTATTTGTCTCTCTCACTCCTAATGACGCCTTCGTTTGAGTGACAGGGAAAAATCCTCGATATTTACGAATTTCGCACGGTAGTAAGCCTTTAGTGTAGGTACCTTAAATACATACATTACATAGGTGTGACGGTGACGCTAATATTGAATTCTTTTTCCGCGTTAGATGACGGAATGACAATAGTCTAATAATGATAATAAAGTAGAAAGATGAAGAATATGTTTAATTATTATTTTAATAACATTTGTTAGTAAACCTGTGAAGGTACGAGTAGAGTTGTGTGATACCTACTAATGTAAAACTGTCTCCTATGTACTGGCAATGTAACGGGCATTTCTCACAATCAGTAAATAAATAAAATGAACATTGCCAGCGACAAATTAAACACAGAATAACGAGCACAACCGAAACCACAGATAATTTTCGTCATAATTGCAACGTGGGCGCTTTCTTCAATGAGCCAATCATTATAATTTTTGCGGTCTATTTCAGTGTAATATAAAGTTCAACGCAGTTTCATTGTGTCATTTTATTAAATTTACGGCTTGTTTCACAATCCCTGGCTAATTATATCCGTTAGATAAAAATTATTAGCCATCTTTTCCTCGGGCATATAAAAGAGTAGGACCTCTGATATTTTTCTGGCAGATATACAAGGTGCCCACGAGGAAAGGGAAAAATTCTAACAGCATATTCCTGAGACTAAAAGAAGCAAAAAATGTTAAATGAGTTTTGGTCAAATCTGCAAAAAAAATATATTTTTTTTTTTTGATGTTTTGAATGCCTTAATACACAAAAAAGGATTTTATTAATCAAACTATCGCAAAAAATGCATTTTAAAGTTTTGTTTTTACATTTGCTAGGTAATTAAAAATATTTTTGTTCATTTGATTTCTGTCAATTAAGTGTGACAAGACTAAGACAACGTGGTGACAAAATCGTTTTCTAAAATGCGTTTATCATAGCGTAACGGTCAAAAATGGTTTTAAGAAAAAATCAAATTTTCTCTTAAAATAGACTGAATCCAGAAAACTTCATATGACATTTTTAACTTCAAATATGGTCAGAAATCCGCTGTTGAATTTTTTCCCTTTCCTCGCGGGCACAAAATACACATTTTATTATGGGATGGTGAACAGTTAACAGGACCAGGATGCTTAGCCAAGTTGCCAATCGCTAACGCTTAGTAGCGTATCGTTATTTTCCTTCACTGTTACTTTTTCATATTAGTGCGACAGACAGTTAGCTGCCTTTCGTTTACGATTGCGATTAAGCGTTAGCGATTGGCAACTTATCTAAGTACCCTGAAACTCAAACAATTATATCAAAAATTCTGTCTGTGTGTCCCTGTTATATATATGCAGTTTTAAATTATTTCAAAAAACGCAAAAATAAAGTATTAAGACAATAAAAATAAATTATAAATTAAAATATTGCCCCAGGTCTTGCTGGGGAGGTAGAGTGCCCAGAAGGCTGGCCGCATTGCCACGCTGGACTGCTATGCTGAGTCTTTGCGCGAAATACTGGCCAGCCCTCCGGTCACCCGACGCCTCTATAAGGCGCTTGGAAATGTCCTTATAGAGGCGATGCGCGAGTTTTAAAAAATTATAATGATCTTTAATAATTCTTTATTGTAAAAACTTCAAAAGACCATAAACGACACTTACAAAAACAATATGAATTAGTATAAATTAAAAACTAACTGCACATATTTCCTAAATGTCGTTCCGGCTACCACCCGGTCCAAATGTGCCGAGAATGCTAGCAGCATTCCCGCGCTGGATGGCCAACGATATTTGTTGGACAAGGTAGGAGCCGGAACGGGGATCGCCACCTCTATCGTGTAGACGCCGCCCCAGGGTGCATAGCTAAGTTGCCAATCGCTAGCGCTTAAACGTCAATCGTAAGCGAAAGGCAGCTAACTGTCTTTGTCGCACTAATATGCAAGAGTGACAGAGAGGGAAAACTACGATACGCTACCAACGCGCTAAGCGATAAGTTTTGATTTTTAAATGCATGAGAATGACAGATTCGTACGAAAAGTCACGTGACTATTTCTATACATTATTATGGTCACGTGACTTATCGCTTATCGTATACGTTTGCAGAATGCCATCTTGGCTAGGCCTTAGAGCTTTTTAATTAACGAGTGATATTAACCTATTCAAGTAAAATAAAACTATGAAAACGGATAAACTCGCGTATGACATCCGCAGACCACGAACCCTGTAAAGTGTCGGAATGAAGTTAAAATTAGTTCATATACGCGAGTTTATCCGTTTTCATAGTTTTATTTCATGAGTCATCCTCGCGGTAACCAAAGAAAATACTAATGAAGTATTTAATACTTGTGGCCGATTGTACTGTAACTCGTGCCGTAACTTCTAAGAATTAAGGTAAAGGCCTCAATTCTTACCCGTGCGGAAAAATAATATCTACAAATATTCATTTTTAATTTTATTTAATATCACTGTACAAAATGAAACGAGGAGAATCTTCCTCCACATACCCATACAAGGCGGACTTGGAACTGTAAGGAAGTGTGTTATTTCGTCATCATCATCATTTCAGTTTATCTCCCACTGCTGAGCATAGGCCTCTCTTCCTGTACGCCATTGGTCCCGGTCCTTGCATTCAATACAACGTACCTAAAAAGGAATCAATGTAGACATAATTATAGCTAAACAGGACGAAAGTAGTTAGTAGATTATTTTTGTACAAACTTCATGGGTACTAACTTTTTTACCTAATTGTCTAACTAGTCAGCAATGTTACCAGTTCGGAACATTATCTAGTTATGTTAACGACGGGCACAAAGTTTGATCAACAGAAAATCGAGCAGAAAGTTTCCTGAAACTGGACTCGTTCTCATGTTGATCATTTAACCTATCTACCTGTACCTACCTATCATATTCTTGTTTGTTTCAGAGTTTCACTGTTTGAGCGAATGTGAATTTTAGGACCTAAGAAGGGTAAATCCACAAAACTGTAACGAGAGTTGCCAATTCTTTTGTATGTTCTCATATTAATTAAGTACATTTAAGGGTCCATATATCTACCCACAGGGCTAAGCTAGACGTACGAAAACTCAACTTTGAATAATTAATTTTAAAACATACGAAAGAATTGGTAACTCTCGTTACAATCTTGTGGATTTACCCAGAAGCTTTTGATAGGAATAGATAGACTGCTTTAAGACAAGTGAACACTTATACGATTTGTGGGTTTTCTATTTTCTTAATCTAATCAGTTTGCCTTAGCTTTTGATTCCAAATATTATCTGAATTGATTGTCAGATTCGTACATTACATACGTACATTATTTTCATAATTCACAGAAAAAACAAACACGAATCATCACAAACAACATTCACGAGTAAAAGCGTTTAAGAAAATTATGTCTTCTACACATGTAGTGCAAAATCTTTTCCCTTCGTATTTTCACCGAAACGTTCGAATTTATCTCCATTACGTTCAGTGCAATGGATATTGATATACTGACGTTAACTGTGACAGCAATAGATGAATCCGGACGTTTCCGTAAAAAGCCGAAAGAATAGTAGATTATGTCACAAGAGATCAAAATGGTATATTTCCGGCGAGGGCGGCTGAATGGAGCAACGGACTCCACAATTGAATCACGACCGTAGGGAGGGATTCTAAAGTGGAATCCTGAGCGTAATGAAGGATTCAAGCGTTAACGCCCAAGACGAAATAATTTTGATACCGTGTGACACATACTGCTTTTCACACCACCTATCAGAAAAATAAAAGATATATCACATATTTAATATTTATGCAAATAATCGATTCTGAAGACATTTTTATCAATTATGAACGTACTTTTTCATATTTCATTGTAATTTTTTAGGCTGGCAATAGAAAGTCCTTGAACAGAAAAGTGCCACTTTCCCCCTAGCAGGGAATTCCTCCTAGCAGGGAAGAAAAGACCCGTATTCGAATAGGTGGTGTGAAAAAGGATTTTGAACTATATCAGTAGCCACATGATGGTACAGTCAAGGGCAAAAATACGAGTATGTATACACTTTTGCACCCTATTTTCACGGCATAAGATAAAAAAGTGTATACATATTTATGCCCTTGACACCATGTTAATCGTTTATCGTCGTTGCCGTCAGGTTCTTACAAGTATGCAAGTGCGAAAGTAACATTATTTACATGATAAATTGATAAAACTGGACCTTTATTTTATTTTCGTTAATGAGTTTGTTGAGGGTGCCTACACAAATGAGTTTGAAGAGGGTGCCTCTACTGGGCCATCATAAGGGCGGAATTTATTTTGTAGTAGTTTTTTTTTAATTTTCCAAATTTGGATATTTTCATATTTTTTCTACTCAGAATCGCGAGCTCTTTCGGTCTTCATTAGCAGAAAAAAGTGTCTCAAGAATTCCATGCATTTTTTTGTCTTCCACTGAGTTACGGTCTAAGAAAGTGTATGAAAAATAGTAACTCAACGGATTTTTTTTTGGAATACTTTTTTATTTCTATCAGGATCGAAAGAGCTCGTGATTCTGAGTGGAAAAAATGTGAAAAAATCCGAATTTGGAAAATCTTAAAAAAAACAACAAAATAAAAATCCACCCATAAGCCACCTGTACATATACTAACTACCATTTTGCTCAGCTTAGCGTCTCTCAGTGTCTCATTAAACAGATTCGGCCTCTGTTTTACACGTTTTTTTCTTTACCAGGGATTAAGATTAATGAAGGAGAGGAAAAGAGTGGCGTGGATACTCCTGCTGCTCGCCGTCCTTTTCGCACTCTGCTGGCTTCCGTACAACATCATGCAGTTACTGCTTGACATGTACGTTGTCAACGCGAAGGATCTCAGCATGTTCTTGCCTTATGCTTTACTATTAGGTAAGTTGTTCACCTTTTGCCGCATGTTGGAGCTTTTTTAATTACAGTCAGGTCAATAACGACAATTAAGCATTAAATTTCAATAAAAACTCGGTTTTCGTGATCATTTTACAAACTTATAAACGATATTTTTAATAGAAAAACGCCGATCAAGTTCAAAATTTTAAAGATATCGAACTTAATATTTTCTTCGGTTACCGCGAGCATTACACATGAAATAAAACTTTGAAAATGGATAAACTCGCGTATATTAATTAAATTTAACTTCATTCCGACGTTTCTAATACTTTACAGGGTTCGTGGTCTGCGGACCACGCAACCACGACTACGAACCCTGTGAAGTGTTCGAAACGTCGAGATGAAGTTAAATTTAATTAATATACTCGATTTTATCCATTTTCATCGTTTTATTTATATCGTAAGTACTTAATTGTCGTGAGAAACCGGACTGCAATCAAAGTTTTTTAATCTCATGCTAATGTCCCTAAAACTGAAAATGCCTGTTAATGGCAGCAAGAATACATTAATCATCGCTGATTCGACTCTTCCCGTGGGTATTGACAGTCGACTTATGGATTGAAGTGTAACTGACAATGATTTATTGATGATGAGCAGCAGCGCCATCATAGTGGCTCGATCTACTGCGATCACCAATCCGCTAGCTAGGCGTGGGGATTATGAGTAGTTACTCCTATGCGTCCATACGAATAATTCATAGGAGAGGCCAATACCCAGCAAGAGCATTCCATGAAAACGTGTCGTAAGCGACACATTCTTTTCAATACTTTTGAAAAATTGAATTAGTAAGCCGTAAATTAAGTTAGTCGGCCATGTGGTGACGGCAGTAAGAATACATTTGTCACCATCCCAACTCCTCCTGCGGGTGTCGTAAGAGTCGACTAAGGGATTGAAGTGTCACTAACCATTATTTGATAAAAGATTGTTGCGATCGCCAAGCCGCTTGCCCAGCTTGGCGATTATGGGCATTTACCTCCTAATCCGTCAATACGCATTGAAAATGACGGAAAGGAAATGAACTGTAATGAAACAAATATAATATTTACCTGAATGTTTAATAAATAACCAAAACTCACAAAATTATTCACTAAAAATACAAATCTTGCTCTCACTGTTGACACCACTTTTATACTGACAGTTTTTATAAGGAACTACGAAAACTATAAATTTTGAATTTGAAATAAAGTCCGAATATTTACCAAAGAGTCTGCAACATCCTGCCCCTCGTGCAGCTATGCACAAACTAACATCAAATAGGGGTAGTTTCTTAATTGCTAATCCTAATTATTTTCCTAAGGGGCCTGCGCAACGTCCCCCCAGCTGTTACAACGTCTACCACCCTGTTAACACCGTCTTTTCCAGGGAACATCTTAGTTACTCGACCTCGTGGCCATGTTCCTCGGGGCAGCGAGTCGTCGACTATTATGACTACATCTCCTATTTGGAGTTCCTGTCCACGATCCCCTCTCCCGTTCGTCCGTGTTTGCATGGTTGGCAACACTTCGCGAACCCAGCGCTTCCAGAAGTGATCTGACAACCTTATAGCTTTCTTCCACTCCGAACGCCCGAACAGGTCGTGGTCTTCTATGACTGGTGGTAGGGATTGATTTGATGAGGTTCCAATGAGAAAATGAAAAGGTGTAAGGGTAGTTGGGTCATCAGTGTCTGTGGAGACATGCGTAAGTGGGCGAGAATTCGCAATTGCTTCAGCTTCCATCAGCAGCGTTATCAGTGTTTCCTCCTTAGGAAATCTTTCATTAAGTGTGGCCTTCAGTGCCACTTTTACCGTTCTCACAAGACGCTCCCAACAACCACCAAACGTAGGCGCTGCAGCAGGAATAAAGCTCCATTTAATACCGTTGGTTGCAGCTTCTTCTTGGACGTGGTCTGAGTAAAACTCACGTAAAATGCGGTTCGCACCGACAAACGCAGTCCCATTGTCTGAATAAATGGTGTTCGGGATTCCTCGTCGGGCAACAAAACGCCTCAAACTCATTATGGCGGAGTCTGATGAGAGATTATGAACCAACTCAAGGTGTAAGGCTCTTGTTGTGAGGCATGTATAAAGAGCCACATACCGCTTTTCATGCCGACGTCCAACAGTGATATTGACGGGGCCAAAGTAATCTAAACCGGTGAATGTGAATGCTCGTTGGTGGTGAGCCAGTCTTTGCGGTGGTAGGTCTCCGGTAGTTGGGTTCATAGGCATCGTTTTGCGAATCTTGCAAATAAGGCATTTATGTGCCACTGATCTGACTGTGTCTCGAAGTCGTAAAAGCCAGAACTTTTGTCTCAATTCGTTTATAACGTATTCATTATTGGCGTGACCTGCTTTTCGGTGATAATGTTGCACCAATAACTGCGCGGCTGGGTGGCGGCCATCAAGTAACACCGGGAATCGTGATTCAGGATCGACGCCTTCTGCGCCTTTTATCCTTCCAGCCAAGTGTAATAGCTTATCTTCTCCCAAGACGGGTGATAGTTTGATGAGGCGGCTGTTTGAAGAAATAGGTTTTGAATTAAAAATACAATTAATTTCTTGAGGGAAACTTTCAAGTTGAATTCTCTGTAAGATGTGCCTTTCAGCGGCTTTTATTGAATCGGCATTCAAGGGCGTGAGAGTGGTTGACGTTGATGAGCTGTGTGAGCGAGAGCGAACCGCTCTGCTAGTTAATTTGGAATTTCGAATGGTAGCCAAAATGATGCTAAATGTTGCCGCAGCTTGAAATACCCGGGCTGTGGCACGGAGCAAACGAATCCAATTACTAAAGTGTTCGAAAGTGACTGGAGTTGGCAAAACTGAACTTATTGAGGTTAGTCCCACCAATTCGTTCGGATGACATTTAAGTTCATCGCGAATTGGTGCGACATTAAGTGGCTCAGTAGGCCAGTCCTCTGGGGACTTAAGAAGAAAAGATGGGCCACAAAACCATCTATGCAAACGATCTAGGTTTATTGGACGAAGTCTAGTTGTATCATCAGCCACATTTAAGTCTGTCGGAACCCAGCGCCAATCTTTTACCGACGAGTTTTCCATAATTTCACCATGGCGATGGGCAACGAAGGGCTTAAAGGCTCGCGCGTCACTGCGCAGCCATTGAAGAACAGTCATCGAATCCGTCCAGAAGTATGTTCGTACTGGTTTTTTGCGATGGCTGTCCTTAATAACGAGCGCGATTCGGGAGGCTATCAAAGCGCCTTGAAGTTCCAAGCGAGGTATTGACATTGGTTTCAAAGGTGAGACTCTCGCTTTGCTTGTGATGAGAGCGAGCTTGATACTGCCGTCGGAATATACTAAACGCCAATAGGCAACACAAGCGTAGGCAAGCTCGCTTGCATCTGCAAAGACGTGTAATTCTCGATAGGTAGGCTCCGAGCCTTTTGCGTATGAGTACCAAGGTGGTATCTTTAAGGAAGAAATATTTACAAGGTCTCGAAACCACTCAAACCACTTTGATGCCTCTACTTGCCACGTTTGTTGAAATAAAATTCGTCCTTTAACAACTATAGGTCCTAAAAGACCTAATGGGTCGTAAACTCGCATGACATGTGATAGAACCTTGCGCTTTGTAAGTGAGCTCGGGGCAGTACTGATCAGGCCTGTGCGAAACCCTAAAGAATCTGAGTTAGGGTCCCACATTATGCCCAGGGCTCTAATACTTTTTACAGATTCTCCAAGATCGACTTCCAACGGCTGAGGTGCTTTGAGATCAGTAGGAACCAGGTTCAAAGCCAGTCGCTCATTGGAAATCCATCCTCGCATCTCAAAGCAGGCCGCGCTGTGCACCGTTATAATATCTGCTGCCAATTGAGCTGCTTCGTCAATGTCATCATGTGAATCTATGTAGTCGTCCATATAGTGACTGAACAAAATCACATCGGCGGCTTTCGCATAAATACGTTCATGCTCAAGTGCGTTTTTGTTTTTTATAAATTGCGCGATGAAGGGGCTACAGCAGGCGCCAAAAATTACGGATGTCATTCTATACTCCTTTATGGCATGAGTTTTATCGGGTTTCCACAGATATCGAAGAGCGTCTCTGTCCTGTTTTCTAACCCGAATTTGGGGGAACATCTCTTTGATATCTGCTGTCATACCGACACGCCCTTCACGGAAAGGAAACAGTACCCTTAATAGAGGTTGGAGTAGATCAGGACCCGAGAGTAGTAAGGAGTTTAGGCTCACTCCTTCATTTTTGGCTGCCGCGTCATGGACTACTCTAACCTTTTGTTTTTGAGGATGATATACGCCAAAATGTGGAAGGTACAGCCGTATGTGGTCCGATTTTTTGTTCCAATGCGCGTAGTAATCGTTCGGTGCACATTCTTCCGCATAACCTTTGGCGATCATGTTATTTATGAAATCAGTGTATGCCTTAGCGAACTCAACCTCCTTGCACATACGTCGTTCCAAGCTTAGAAAACGTGACATAGCTTGTGGGTAACTATCAGGAACACGTTGTATATCGTCACGCCATGGCATACCGACCTCAAATCGACCAGTAGGCAGTCGTTTAGCGGTTGTTTCCAAAATATGAACTGCCCGCTGATCTTGTTTGCTATGTAACGTTTCAGTTTTAGTTATCCCTATAGAGTCAAGCTTGTATTGCTCTTTGATAAGGAGCTCTAGGTTGTCGTCATCGATTATGTTGGTATGTGTATGATTAATGAATTCGGCAAAATTAATTTCGCTAGAAATATCGCACATTTTATTGTTTTGTGTGTAATCAACGAATTCGCCGTGATTGATAAATTCTACCAACTTAGTTTTGCTAGAGACAACGCCGTACAACGTCCAACCAAGTGCCGTCAATACGGCGGCTGGGTCGTTGATGCCACCAACACGAACGCCGCGAGCTATTGCCAAATACCAATGTTTGGAACCTATCAAAATGGTCGGCTTAGCATGTTCATACGTTAAAACGTCGACCAAGTCAGCTAAATGTGAATATGACTCAATATTTTCACGATTGACTGACTGTGGTCGCAAACCTAAGGAGTCTACACGTCTGGCATTCCTTATTAAAAACTTTGATTGTGTGTACCTCCCCTTAATTTCAAAATCAACATATGACACAAGAGTTTGACATTGAAGACCACATACACCATTCACAGTAATGTTCTGTTTTGGCCCAGTTGCCCCTATACGTGTGGCAATATCGGAATCTATAAGCGTCGCCGTGCTTCCGTCGTCAAGAAAAGCATACACATTACAGGAACCAGTAGGGCCGGAGACAGTGACAGGTACTATCTTCAAATGGGCGCGCGGTTTGAGGGTTGAAATATTTTTCTGTAGGGCAGTAGAGGTATTGGACACTATCACTTTTTCAATTGTCGGTGGATATGAGGAGGTGCTTGAAGTATTATTTATATTGTCACTATCATTTGGTAGTACTATGTTATCAACGTTATCAATATCGTTTTCAATTTGCTGGTCATCAATAATGTTGACAAGCGGAGTCGATGGCTGCCGGTGAAGAAGCGCATTATGGCGGAAAGTACATCCATCGACGCCGCATGGGTTCACTCGGCACGTATTCCACTCGTGTGGACTAGCCCTTAAGCACCTATAGCAAACTTTTGATTCACGTAGCCATTGCCATCGTTCGTCGACAGATAGAGATATGAATTTCGAACAATCTTTTAATTTGTGATCACCATTGCAAAATATGCAAACTTGTTTTTTTTTGTGAAAATACGCCTTTTGTTTGTTTTGACATAACAGCACTATGAACGTTTTCGAGTTTTGAATATTTTTCAACAGGGATATTATATTGTAAGTGTGTAGCGCTAAGTTCGGGTGATAAGCCAAAACGAACGTGTTGATCTAACTCGCGCCTCAAAAAATCAGAAAGTATTTCGAGTTTCGGGCGCCCTGTCCCATCTTGCGTGGCGAAATCTGTCCACCGTATTTTCATAGTAGGGTTAAGTTTCCCGAGTACCGCGTGGAACAATTCGGGTGAGTAAAGATACTCTAAATGGTCCAGTAACTTAATCGTAGAAATAGAATTGCGTACCTTGTTAGAGAGGATTCCTAATTCTTTGAAATCGTTACCGAGTCTTGGAAGATTTTTCAATGCATGGAACTCCTTGAAGACGATCAGTTCGGGACGCGCGAAGTTATCTTCGAGAGCGCGCATGATCTCCTCCGGATCCTCCGTAGACATCATCAGCGCCGCTACAGCTTCACGTGCGGGCCCGCGGAGCGCATTGTGAAGTCGATTAATATTATCTAAGGGAGAAAAATTATCTTTTGTAACATTGTAGGTACGTTTAAAATGTAACCAATGTAATGTGTTACCAAAAAATGGAGGTAATTCCATTTTTTTTACACCAGAGGCTGAAGCGAGAGCTTTCGCTGCTGCTGCGGTGTCAGCTACAGCTTGCAAGAGGATAGGTTGGCCAATGTCCGTTGGAAAGAGCGGGGGCGTACGGCCGGCCGCCTCGGACGCTTTGGTGGCATTTCCGACTTGCGGTTGACAGATGAGAGAGGAGTTAATAGGGAATGCAGATGCTCTCATGGCCGGCGGAGGTGCCGCGTGGCCGGGAGCTGGAACGGAACAATTTTGTTCATATCCTGCTGCGGGGGTGTCTCTATTAACATAATTGTCAATTCTGTGAGTTTCTATCCATTTTTCGGTTCTATCTACGCTCACCCGAGAAAAGCTGCGATGGCTTGCGCGACTGCCGGCGCGACTGCCGGTGCGGCTGCTTTCGGCATCGGCGTCGATAGCTGTGAGCTCGGCTTGCAGCTCGCGCTCCTCCACCTGATGTTGTAGCTCCGCGATACGCCGTTCACGTTCGCGCTCCTGTGCAGCGAGCGCCTGCTCACGTTCGCGCTCCTGTGCAGCGAGCGCCTGCTCACGTTCGCGCTCCCGCTGGGCAAGCACCTGCTCGCGGTCGCGTTCATGGGCGGCGAGCTCCTGCTCTCGCTCGAGGCGGCGACGTAGAGCTTGTGCTTCAACTGCAGCTTTTTATGCTTTTACAGTTGCAGACGACCGAGACGATTTTGTATGAGCCGTGTGCGCGCTGGGCGCTCGATGCCCAGCCGATACGGAGCTGTGAGCCTGCGGATGCTCTAATTGGGTGTCGGGATTATCCGACATCATTTTGCTCTTGCTACGGGTTAACATGTAATAAGAACTAAACTACGAACTACGAAAATATATAAATGACAGGAAGAAGAAAAAATGTAAACAAACTAATAGGAACTGGAATCTACGGCGAGGGACCAATGAAAATGACGGAAAGGAAATGAACTGTAATGAAACAAATATAATATTTACCTGAATGTTTAATAAATAACCAAAACTCACAAAATTATTCACTAAAAATACAAATCTTGCTCTCACTGTTGACACCACTTTTATACCAATGATATATAAGTAAAGATACGTTATACTCTAACAAAATGAGCGAAATAAATACTTCACATCATACACCTACAATTTATTGACAGTTGACATACGCCTATCTTCATACTTCAAAATGCGTAAAAGAGATGGCAAAATACATATATTCGTATTTAATAAATAAAAAAGAGACAACTAGCATTTGACAATCGCGCGTGCATTCTTTTATTGATAAACATTGTTTTATCTTTGTTACTCTCGTTCTTAAACAGCATAAGCTTGTCTTTTTCTCTAAGTCAGTCAAAAACGTCAAAATGGCGTCCTATTTATTTTCAATAAATATAATAAAATAGAAAAAAATATGTAATTCAGTTTAATTGCGCATGATGTGTGATGCTAAGGGCATTTTTGCATTTTATTTTGTGGTTTTCACTATTGTATAACATAAAATGACATTTTAGGGCGCAGTTCATGTGATTTGCGAGAACTCGGCAGTGGTACACACCTCTCGGTGGTCTGGGTAGGACTAAGAGCGATTGTTAGAATTATCACAATCTGAGCGCTTCACTTTTAGAGCCGGTGTAACATATCTTTACTTATTATATCATTGTTTTATACTGACAGTTTTTATAAGGAACTACGAAAACTATAAATTTTGAATTTGAAATAAAGTCCGAATATTTACCAAAGAGTCTGCAACACGCATAGTTAATAGGAGAGGCCTACGTCCAGCGGTGGACTATCATAGGCTGATGATGATGATGAAATTAGTAAGCCGAGTTACCGTATAATAATAACATATCTTGGCTCTAAGATTGACAGTGTTTCCCAGCAGCTAAGCATATTTTATTGGGGTAGCTACCATAGAGACACGTAAGCGACAAAAAGTAGATGTTTTCATGGAATGCTCCAGGAATGATATAGGATGATGTGTGTAAAGTTGTAAACAAGTGACAGATTCAAGGTTTTATTCTACGAAACTTTGTTGCAGGTCACGCGAATTCTGCGATCAACCCGATAGTGTACTGCATAATGACGAGAAACTTCCAGCGCTCAGCGAGAAAGCTGCTGTGCGGGCGAAGCGTCTGCCAGCAGACCAAATTCACGGTAATACCACATTGTTTTTGACTCTTGACTACTATAGATAGTCCGCCTATTGCTACCTGTTGTATTTAACTGTTCTGTATTTTGTTTTCTTTCTTTGTGGTGTAATAAAGCATATTTATTATTTTTTTATTATTATTATAGGTTGACCGCGAACTTCAAAAATCGTAAATATATTCCCTGTCGCTTCAACGAAGGCTACATTGGGGTTTTGACAACATTTTTGATTTAGGTACTCGTCCAGAGTAACGTTAGTGAATGCAAAAATAGGTCAAAAAACGTTAAGGATCCAGATATAGATCCTAAATGTCGCGCTTTGACTTTTGTTTCAACCGAAAATGTAGTAATGGCTGATTGGAAAGGTTCATTCGATTTCGTTAAATTGGAAGTGCAGAGACGTTTCTCGAAAACTTTACTTTTAGCTACATAGGTCACTAGATAAGTTTTGGAACAAGTAGACAAAGCTGGACACAAAATATACATACAAATATATTGCAAAACTTATCTTGTGACCTATGCACAGCTTTTTGATTAGGTACGGGCTGATTGACAAGCAAAAATGTAGAGGTCAAAGTAGCAATTTATATTATCAGAGTTCAATAAAAAATTCTAATAGATAACGGCTTTCTCGCCCAGCTACGTAGAATCTATAATAAAATAATAAAATTATCTATCTTCTTTTAGCCCGGCTCCACCAAAGCTCCGGCGCCTTAACTTAATATTAAGTGAATCTTTGGACATTTCAAAATTGACTGCAGTTCACTGCCGCCAGCCGGTAATCGAATTTAGACGTAATCTAATAATAATATATCGGTATTATTACCATGAGTTCATAATGGCTAAACACTATCGTGTACTTAAACTCATTTGCAATAGATCCTAGTCGCGTTTTATAATGTTACATTTTAAAATTTCGCAGTTTGCCTCTTTAACGCACGCACAATATTGGCTAGAAAGTGAGGCAAACAGCAAAATTGTAACTTTATAAAACGCGACCCTGACTGCAAACTTGTATACACATCATGTCACAATTGTGGACCTCTATAGTAAAACTTTCCACTTTGACGCTAACCATAAGGACTCTTAAGGTCCAACTACACTGGATGCGTATGAAACACATGCGTATGCAATAGTACGTGTATTGTGTATTAAAGGCGGTAAATAAGAATTTGTGAAAGTAAAGCCCAAGCCGAAGGCACGGGCTTTACTTCACACGAGTTCATAATTCTTGTACCGCCCGTGGCACACACAACGTTTTTCATCACACCTGTGAGGCAAACAAAGTAAATAGAACAACATATTTTCACAAAACTACTCTAAAATGGTGTAAATAATTTCTCAAAAATCAGGCATGACTTAAATTTATCATTTTTATAACAGAAATCTCGCCGCGGCGCGCGCCGCGCTAGTGCGACGTAATGTTGTATGAAAATCCTTGATTTCCCTAGAACGCATCTACGGCGCGCATCGCCGCAGCGCATCGGCACTTACCGAACAGGTGTGATGAAAATGTCATATTAGATGGTACTATGACATTTCCGATACTGCACGTGCTGCACTCGGTATGACTCAGCCTTAAGACAGGAAGTTCATGTAAATATGTACCTATACCCTACACATGAATTCCGTCCTTATCTATTAGTAAAAAAAAATAATAATATTTTAGCCTATATAATGTCTCATATATGAGAGGGATTGGGCTATAGTCCCCACGCTGGCCCTAAGCGGGTTGGGAACTTCACATATACATCTTTGGATTTCTTCGCGGATGTGTGCAGGTTTCCTCACGATGTTTTTCCTTCACCGAAAGCTAATGGTAAATATCATCTGATATTCCGTACATAAGTTTCGGAAAAACTCATTGGTACGAGCCAGAATTTGAACGCACGACCTCCGGATTGAAAGTCAAACGTCTAAACCACTGAGCCACCACCGCTTCCCTTATCTAGTATCGTACCGAAAAGTTAGTTGACTGTAAAATGAAACCATGGTAAGGGTAGTAGTCGATCGTGGGCGCACAGCTAATAGAGATTCTCGCCACGCCTGCCTGTGCCTGCTACTGCACAGATTAAAACTTCATTACCTACAGTAAAACCAAACTTTCACTTTGAGCTTTCGTCTATTTTCGGATAGATCTCGGCGATTTTAGAAGCCCTTTTAAAATGGCAGAAACCGGACTTTTGCGTCGTAAATCTCCTTCAAGAAATTCTAAGACGAGAAATCTTAAGTTGCTGCACATTTCGTTGAAATTCTGGTTGCCAAAATCGAAGAGACTCTGCAGTGGAAACCGCTTCGACTTACTTGTTATTGGTGTATACCAGGCATATGCAGTGTGTTACCATGACTCGGTATTTTACGAAAATGGGTAATAATACGCATTACTAGCAGTCGTTTCCAAGTATTAACATTTGACAAATATTTGAATTGTCTGTACAATTAAATTACTGCGTATACCTACTGCTTAGTTGTCAAACGTTGCGAGTGGCTGTGATTTGTCATTATCAAGTGCAAACTGACGATTCATTTTGAAGTACACTGCTTCTCAATTGCCTATTCTTAGAAAGTAAATTACTTACAAAATTTTGAATGAAATATGTAACGCTCCGGTTTGGCTAAAAATCTGCATCGCATTCCTCGATTTGAGTAAAAGCCTGTATCAAGCTAACACACAGTATACGAGTTGGGGCCATTTTTTTTCTAAGAGTTCTCGTTCTCTCACTCTTTTTGGATTTTGAACTTTTATTATCATTTCCATTCAGCATCGCGAGCTCTTTCGATCCTGATGGGAGACATTTTGTGTCCCAAGATTTTTTCCAATCCGTTCCCATTTTTTCATACATTTTCTATGGCGGTAACGGAATGGAATGTTCGAAAAATGTATGTAAATATTGGGACATTTTTTTTCTTCTATTAGTAGCTCACGATTCTGAGTAGAAATCATATGAAAAATACCTATGATACAAAACAATTGAGGTACAATGTTGAAAAAATTGGCCCATAAGTGGCCGTTGGATTCTCCCGGCTAAGTAACATAATATATATGTAACATGTCTTTTACATAGACCTGCCGGCCAAAATGACATTCTGCAATAATTATTAGATTTAAGTGCGACGTAAATTGCTAATGAATCAAATAAAATAAAAGATAGATCCCCGAAACTTATAATTTTAGAAGTTCGCGATTGGCCTGCTATTATTGTATGAAAAGTTAAATAAATCAATAAATATCTTGGGACATCTTACACAAATCAAACTAGTCCCACGGTAAGCTCAATTAAGGCTTGTGATGTGGGTACTAAGCCACGATATTTATAATAGACAGATACATAACATATCTAATATAATACTTAGACAGCCATGAACAAGGAACAAATATTTGTAATAAATAAATACACAAATAATGCCCTCGCCGGTATTCGAACCCGGAACCTCCAGCTTCGTAGGCCACCACTAAGCTACGGAGGCTGACATCAAAAGTTTCATAGTAATCTGCTGGTTATCCTTGAGAGTCCTCTCAAGTGTCGTTGGTACCCTTACTATTTGGACTGAACAAATATCCGCTGTTGCTACACGAAGGGTTAATGGAGTTAGCCGCCACGCCTGCGATTGACGTTTAATTTGTCTCCCAAGGCCAAACTGTTTTGCCACTCCTTGTTTAAATGTCCTTTTCACACCACCTATTCGAATACGGGTATTTTCTTCCCTGCTAGGAGGGATCAAAGTGGCAATTTTCTGTTCAAGGACTTTCTATTGCCAGCCTAAAAAATTGCAATGAAATATGTAAAAAAACAGTACGTTCATTATTTGCATAAATATGAAATATGTGATATATCTTTTATTTTCCTCATAGGTGGTGTGAAAAGCAGTATGACTGTGTCACACGGTATCAAAATTATTTCGTCTTGGGCGTTAACGCTTGAATCCTTCATTACGCTCAGGATTCCACTTTAGAATCCCTCCCTACGGTCGGGATTCAATCGTGGAATACGTCGCACCATTCAGGATTCAATATACGCCCACGCCGAAAATATACCATTTTGATCCCTTGAGACACAATCTACTATTGTGTGTAACTAATCATGCCAGCAGATCGTGCTATGAGAACTCCGATGCCTGCTTAGGAAATGCAAAACCGTATTCTGTTTGTATGAAACAACCGGTGGTAACCGGTTAGGTTAATATAAAAAATACCGCTTTTGCATTCCCTGCTGATTCGTATTCGGTAAGTTTGAATTGGTAAATGACAGAGCTCTTTTAGATTATTTGACTCGAAATAATGTACTACCGTATCTATTTAGCAATGAATTATACTCGAAATAATGTAGGGTAACATGGTTAACCCTGGATCACTCCATTTTACAAGGCCTATATCTCGAAAAATATTCGTGCTACATACATAATTTTTGGACTATCGTATACTTCATTTATTTGAAATTCATCTGATTACGGACTGGAATGTGTATTAGAAGCTATTTAGAAATAGTAGAACTTTAAAAAAAAAGTGGAAATTGATCCACTGTGCAACAGGAGGGGTGAACAATGAATATATCAGTTGTTCACAGTGGGCCAAGGAGAATTACGTGGGCAAGATATGGAAAAAAATCAATGAAACAACAACGACTATTAATTTTTTTATTGCAATAACCAGTCACTTTTAATTATTAACTACCACAACCTACTTGGTAGGTTTACTAATCTTATTTGAGATCAAATTCCGGACATTTCCGGTTCAGGACATAATTCACATAATCGACTAGTAACAGCGACTGCATAAGGTGAACTTGAACCCCCTTATTACTTCTTTAGTTTTATTACTCTCTGCATAACATAATACTTTCATGAGATCAAATTTTCTAAAATCTGAATGATGCTGGATGACATTTGCAAGATTTTCAAAAAAAAGCCCTTACAGTTTCATTGTTAAATGCAGTAGCTCGCGCCAGACTACATGCCTCTGGTTTCCGGTAAGATAGCTCTGGGTGCTGGGTGTCTTTCGCGAAAGCCTCTTAGTCAATCAATGTCGGCCGTTTGATTTTGTTCCCAGGAAGGGGCATAATAATATTATTATGTACTGCCATTTGGTATGCCATATGTCAGCAGTCTTTGGCGGATAGACCGTAAAACAATACTGCACATTTCTTATAGTAGTCTTCCATTTTTGATGGTTTTTAGAGCCGTTTCCATTAACCGGGCAGTAATGCCGCCTACTTTTCGACAGATCACCCTTTTCCTCGACATTCTGTAATAAAATTATTGTTATAATTGACAAAACATACATAATTATACACTGGGACACTGACTCATTGTGTACTTGACCCACTTGACCCAGTGTCTACCCTTACGTCAAAATAAATTAAAAAAATTAAATATAATAGAAAAAATACTCACATCGAAAAAAAAACGAATCTAGGCAATAGTTAATTAATCAAGTTAATAATGAAAAAATAACAGGGCTTATACTGGCAAGTGTTTGGAAAATATAGTTTAAATTCCGACTTACGTAAATGTTTCCATCACGTGGCACTAACACTTGGACACCTGCGCTGGACGTTGTACTTGCGCGGCTCCATTCCAGGGTGCGTAGAAAAGTAATAATAACGCTGTGCGTTTTGTAGTTGTGTGCGTTACCTACTGTGTACCAGCAACCCAGTGTCAACCATGTTACCCTATGCTTATTAAACACTTTTTTAGGAAATGAAAAATCGGTTGGTACTTACCAACAGTCTTTATTACATTTCACATTTAACTCTGTACTTATTCAGCTCACGTCTCAGATCAGATGCCACTGTATATTATATTCATATTCATATAACCACCCAGACATTGAGAACAGAATCTCGATGAGTACCTATTTCTACAGTAATATTTCTGAAGTAAACCTTATTTCCCGTTTTCCCGGTTTTTTCCTCTCTCGATTGAGATTTGTAACCTACATTTTTCGAAGTAAATATATTTAGACGCCGTCTGAATTTCCGGCACATACTTAGCGAAAAAGATTCGGTCAAGCGTATTGTTTTATCAGTAGCCGTCTTTGGTAGCTGTTTTTGTTGTATTCTAGCCATTTTTTCCGCAACTCGACATCAAAAGTGCCTATTTTGCGTAGTCCCAACGCTGGCTAAGTACGTGTTGGGGACTTCACATACACCCTTAAATTTCTTCACAGGTGTATGCAGGTTTCCTCACGATGTTTTCCTTCGCCGTATAGCATCATGACTTTGCAAGTATGGTAACGTTAGGTTTTACACAATACGTAAATCAGGCCATCGCGCTAACTCCAATAATATTAATGGGTGCGAGCCCGATAGTATGCATTACGTATCGAGTAAAACCTAATGTATCCTTTACTTTCCAACTCATGGTCCGGCTACGAGAATTGGAAAAATAGGTGTTTTGTTATTCTTCAAGCAAAAGAAGCTGGGACCCATCAACGTTTTGAATGCCGTAGCTCAGTCGGTAGTGACCCTGCCCGCAAAACTGGAATTCCTGGGTTCGAATCCTGGCGAGGGCATTTATTCAGTGTGATTTACCTACGAGTATATGTATTTGTGCGGTCACTGAGCTATGCTGCAGACAGACAGACGGGCTTCACTTTTTTAAAATCAAGAATTCAAAATGATATCAAAACGGTATGTGTTGGAATATGAATCGTCTCAGAAAAAAGTGAAACACTTTTTTATTTTCATATTATGTTTTTCAAATAAATTAGAACAAATTCAAGAAAAAAATACAAAGTTTAGTAGATTTATGACAGTAGGTACTTATAAATTCTATTTTAACTTTATTTTGTCCGTAATTAACCTATTATTCAATTAATTATCTGGCATGAAAAATCTAAACAAACAAAACAAGGTATAATGTAGTATTTTTTCTGATATTAAATAATAATATTACCTAATTATATTTGTCAAAACATTTTTTTTATAACAATAGATACGAGGTAGTTCATTTTATCTTAACAATTGCAATTTATATAGGTATATGTACGTTATTTCAAGCGCTTCAATTAAGTATAAACAGATTGAGAATAAAAATTAAGAAATAGATTTTTTATAAACTTATACTTAGGTATTTTAGTGTTAAAAAGTTTGAAGAAAGCGAATCACTGCACTCGAAAGACAAGACAATAATATGTTCAACGGATTATTTTGTTTAAAACGTGCTTTGTTTGCCAAGCCATTAAGAATCTATACAACACACGTGCATGGAATCAGGTTGTTTGAAAAGCTATTGTTTCTGTGTCTTTCATGTATAATCACTCTCCACTTTTGTGTTAAGTATCACCCTCTGTTCAGTACTTAGTCTACGGGTAAAAACGTATTTTAATCACTAATGAGTAAAGTAGGTATAATTACCTTGGAACATAGCGTGAAGTAGCATTGGTTTGAAAGATAACAGAACGTAAAATGCTCATGAAGAATCGTTCCGCATTCATTGTACCTAATTAAATAAATTGTTTGATAATTTGGTAAGAAACACTAAACTTTATTTAATTTACTGATTTTTATTGATGACCTCTGTAATTTCATAATACCTTTGTTTTCGTGAATGAGATAATGTTCTGTGAGTTGACTAGACGCAATTACAAAATGCAGAAACGTCAACATTTTCACTGACTACGACATCACAACTAGGGCGTGCAAACCGGTTTTGGCACGTACGGAAAAACCGGTTAGGTATTTGCCGAAATCTCATACAAATAAAAACCGCTTTACACGCCCTAATCACATCACAGTATCCGCTCATACCCTTACCCATACATATCGTCAGTTGTAATATGAATTAATGTAACCACCAAATGACGATTTTTCAGGAAGGCCCAAAAACGAATTTGACATTTATAAAGTATGTTGTATCTTTTTAGTTAATTATCCTATTGAAATGATGTTTATCTTATTTGTTTTATTTTTGAGAGGTCTATTTGATGCACAGTTACTAATTGCGACCACAGTTGTAGTTCAGGAAATGGCTGGTGCTTACGTTAAATATTTTACAAAAAAATTGGAGTTACGTTAATAATTTAATGAAAATCATCAAAAGTGGATTTCGTAATTTAGTGTAACTCACAAATTGAAACCGAATTGCTTATGAGCCATACAATACAAATGGCGCTTACAGCATTGACATTTATAAAAATATGGTGATTACATTAGGAAGGACATATTACAAGCTTTTATTTAGTTTCACCTGTCCCGTTGTCTGTCGTTCTGTAATCAAATCTTGCAACTTAAATTTGATCCACTTCCCGGTTTCCGATTGAGCTGAAATTTAGAATGCATGTATAAATCGGATGACAATGCAATGTTATTGTGACATAGAGCTGATCTGATGATGGAGCTGGAAGGTGGCCATAGGAACTCCGTAATTAAATGTTGCAACCCTATCGAGTTTGAGCTCATTAGATTCGGCTTGACGAGTACTTTGATACTATATGGTAACCATCAGGGTCTGATGTTGGAGCCGGAAGGTGGCCATAGGAACTCCATAATTAAACGATGCAACCCTATCGAGTTTGATCTCATTAGATTCATCTTGACAAGTACTTTGATACTATATGGTAACCAGGGTCTGATGATGGAGCCGGAAGGTGGCCATAGGAACTCCGTAATTAAACGATGCAACCCTATCGAGTTTGAGCTCATTAGATTCGTCTTGACGAGTACTTTGATACTATATGGTAACCATCAGGGTCTGATGTTGGAGCCGGAAGGTGGCCATAGGAACTCCGTAATTAAGCGATGCAACCCTATCGAGTTTGAGCTCATTAGATTCGTCTTGACGAGTACTTTGATACTATATGGTAACCATCAGGGTCTGATGTTGGAGCCGGAAGGTGGCCATAGGAACTCCGTAATTAAACGATGCAACCCTATCGAGTTTGAGCTCATTAGATTCGTCTTGACAAGTACTTTGATACTATATGGTAACCAGGGAGGGTCTGATGATGGAGCCAGAAGGTGGCCATAGGAACTCCGTAATTAAACGATGCAACCCTATAAAGTTTGAGTTCATTGGATTAGTCTTGACGAGTACTTTGATACTATATGGTAACCATCAGGGTCTGATGTTGGAGCCGGAAGGTGGCCATAGGAACTCCGTAATTAAATGTTGCAACCCTATCGAGTTTGGGCTCATTGGATTAGTCTTGACGAGTATTTTGATACTATATGGTAACCAGGGTCTGATTTTTGAGTTGGAAGGTGGCCATAGGAACTCCGTAATTAAACGACGCAACCCCATCGAGTTTGGGTTCATTGGATTAGTCTTAAAGAGTACTTTGATACTACATGGTAACCAGGGTCTGATGATGGAGCCGGAAGGTGGCCATAGGAACTCCGTAATTAAACGATGCAACCCTATCGAGTTTGAGCTCATTAGATTCGTCTTGAGGAGTACTTTGATACTATATGGTAACCAGGGTCTGATGATGGAGCCGGAAGATGGCCATAGGAACTCCGTAATTAAATGATGCAACCCTATCGAGTTTGAGCTCATTAGATTCGCCTTGACAAGTACTTTGATACTATATGGTAACCAGAGTCTGATGATGGAGCCGGAAGGTGGCCATAGGAACTTCGTAATTAAACGACGCAACCCCATCGAGTTTGGGCTCATTGGATTAGTCTTGACGAGTACTTTGATACTATATGGTAACCAGGGTCTGATGATGGAGCCGGAAGGTGGCCATAGGAACTCCGTAATTAAACGACGCAACCTTATCGAGTTTGAGCTCATTAGATTTGTCTTGACAAGTACTTTGATACTATATGGTAACCAGGGTCTGATGATGGAGCCGGAAGGTGGCCATATGAACTCCGTAATTAAACAACGCAACCCCATCGAGTTTGGTCTCGTTTGATTCGTCTTGACGAGTCTCTTGCTTTCGTCCCATATTAATTATATATGATTGATTGGATTGATGACCCAATGCCAAGGTGAGCACGTGCCGAGGGCTGAATGGTATGAGGGTGTATAAACATGTCTTGCCGCTAACGTTGCGCCTCAGGGTACCAGGGCGAACCCTGTTGTATTGTAGCCCTTATCCCTCTACAACGGACCTCTGGGGGTATGGACCGTTATTTGTCCTATACTCGTGGGAATATCGTGAAGAACACAGAAACAACTACACAAAGAAAACGACGTTTGGAGAAGTCGAAATTCAAGAGACAGGAGAAGATTGAAATCGAAGAACTTGACTGCTCCAAGTTGAGTTGACGTCGAAGAAACCTTGTAATGTTGATGCATTAAAAGAAATGGATAGAATGAGAAACGTTACAAATAACTAACAAGTGATTAAATAATTTCAACATTATTGATATTTAAATCAGTACATATTACATATCATGTGAACGAACTATGGACTTCATAACGGAATAACGCTGCTACGCGCTGCGAACTACGTCGTAGTAAATCTCGAATTAAAAATAGAAGTACTAAAAAGTTAAAAATAAAATTAAAGAAAAAAAAAACCTTTTTAAAAACAAGCTTTTATTATTTGTTTATAAAATGAACTAAAAAGTTAAAAATAAATTAACTCTTAAAAGAAATGTAACACTTTGTAACTTGATTATAACCTTTAACGACAAATAAGCGTCTTCGTCTAGAACAAAATAATTCCATATTGTACAAATTTATTTAAATTTAACACAAACTTTTTACCATACATAATTATTCAATCTCGTCCCCCCTCTTTATCATAGTCCCCATTTATAAATGAAAGCGTGTTACATTGTGATAGCATGAGGAAAATGTTGTGTTGTATTAAATGTAACACGCTTTTATTTATAAATGGGGACTATGATAAAGAGGGGGGACGAGATTGAATAATTATGTATGGTAAAAAGTTTGTGTTAAATTTAAATAAATTTGTACAATATGGAATTATTTTGTTCTAGACGAAGACGCTTATTTGTCGTTAAAGGTTATAATCAAGTTACAAAGTGTTACATTTCTTTTAAGAGTTAATTTATTTTTAACTTTTTAGTTCATTTTATAAACAAATAATAAAAGCTTGTTTTTAAAAAGGTTTTTTTTTCTTTAATTTTTTTTGTTCTTATAAATTCGTACTTACGTTAAAATATTGTCTATGATTCTTTGAAACCGTTACATACGTTAATAAAAAACGTTGAAACCTAATAAAATGGAAAAAATTTTGTTAACGTATTCGACATTTTTTTCTGGATATCAAAATTTTATATAGACCGTTTGATAGAGCAGAAAATTTGCAGTCGAACGATATACTTAACTCAATTTCGTCATTTTGGTGGTTACATTAATTCATATTACAATCGACGATATGTTTGAAGATACCATTTTTTAACGCTCATTTACACAAATTGAGTGTTTATTCGCGACAGAAACCCAATACAGTACCAGGTGAGAGGAACCAAGCACTTCAAAGATACAGCGATTATTCGTATTTGCCTAAATAAATCTTTTTTTGTCTGAAGCGTCTAAAAGCCTTTGAGATTACAAAAATAAACTGTTGTATCGTGGCTGCCAACGAAATGCGTGGGTGGTCGTGGGCTTAATACTAAAAGTACTGCCGTTATCAGATTTATCGGAACTGCCACGGTGGTCAAAAATATCGGAACATGCACTTTAGCGCGGTGACTATAGAGGCCTGAGACCAGGTACCGGAACCAGTATTTAAAAAAAACTTCGAATATTTTAAAATGTCTCTCTTTATGTACTGCTCAATATTATATGTAGGTAATTTACAATATCATATTTTTAAATTACTCCGTTAGAGTCCGTTAGTTTTAAGTTTGTATTTATGTTAAGGTGCGTTCAAACCAAAAGAGCATTCGCTATTCTAACTCCCCACTCCACGAAATTCGATCGTTACACAAAACGTGATTGGTTGATTTCGTAGAACGGGCGATAGAACAGCGAATGTTCTTTTGGTTTGAACGCACCTTTAAGGTTAATACTAACTCGAAAAATATTACACTATGTTTTAAAAATTGTTACCTACTGTTTTGTCAATTGTAAAGGTGCGCTCAAACTAAAAGAGCATTTGCTGTTCTAACCTCCCACTCTACGAAATTCGATCGGTACACAAAACGTGATTGGTTGATTTCGTAGAACGGGCGCTAGAACAGCGAATGCTCTTTTGGTTAAAGCGCACCTTAATACATGGGTTTAATGGTCATTTAATATGCGTTATAATGGTTATGCTACACATACTAGATATTGTAGGTAATATTAGAACAATTACCTTAACAATTGCTGCTTTATCACCATATTTTAAGCATTTTTTGTATTTGTTTGTAAACAAAAATTAAATTACTCCATTAACTTTATTACTTACCGAAGAACGAAAAATAACGAAAAAAGAACAGTTCTTTTTGTATGGAGAAAATATCGGTTCCGGTCTCTGCCTGAGACCCTACCGTGAACCACGAAAGAAGTGTTGCCACCCTGGGGTCCATATTGGCACTTATACAATTTTTTCTTCGAATATTTTTACTAATACCGTTTTTTACTCATAATCATCATTACTCCGAAAATTTTATGTCATACTTTTTTTCTTACTAAAAATTATACTTCTACCTACAATGTTCATAACGATTTTTATTTCGAAATTTTATCCTCCTAAAGTCGTCAAGTAGATTAATCTATACTCATAAAGGTATTTGAAATAAATTGTTTACTTTTAAACATTTTCCCATTAGGTTCACTCTGTTGTGGTATAATTCTTTTATGAATAACATAAACTATGTAGTCATAATGGGCTTTGTGCAGAGACTGTTTTGGCATACTCAACTTTAGCATATTTCTTTGTGGCAGATTTCGAGTTGTTCGAATATAATTCGAGCATAATTTCGATGCTCCTATTTATGATGAGGCATAATCTGGATGTGCATAAAAAGTATCGGCATAGTTTGTTTTAGCATAACAGAGAAGGAATAATTACAACCTCTCAATATAATCGAGGTAGTAGTAATATTTTGTACGTTACTTACTGTGTTACTGAGCTGAGTACTTTCTAGGTTGCTAAAAAAAAATAACCTCGAAGACTAAGGCGGGAGCAGAGCTCCCGCCTTAGTCTTCTAACCTAACCTATCCGAGTCGGATCTGCCCCGGAAGGTTTTGTTCGCTCGCTTCGCTCGCTCACTGCAGAAATTTCCGCCCTCACAGCAAATTCTGCCTGACGAAAAAGGCAAGTTTCGAACATGCAAAAAAAAATGCAAATCTAATTTCTGTCTTATAACACTCGGCGTAAATAATGATATGCCAAGATAGTTTCGGACAAAATAATATTCGAAATATTGTTATTTAAGCCAAGTGATGTTTCTGTCTCATTAAGTTGATGCCAAAATTCTGTTATGTCCGAAGCGTTTCGGACGAACAAAGTTTAGAGGGAACCCGTTTAGTACAGTACCTACTCTGCCACAACCTGATTTGTGCAGGTAGCTAGTTTACAGTAATAGTACGATTTATATTTAATTAAACAAAAATAATTCATACATAAAACCAGTACAGATAAAAATAAATACCTATAACATTAGAATATAAAATATAGCATAAAATAAGTATAGTGAAAAATTATATAAACATAAAAGTTAGTACTAAAAATATGTATGAAAAACAATATTATGAACATAAATAATTCTATGTGATGATAATTATGAACAAAGATTATTCTAAATACCGATCATTATGAAGTTAAATTGTATAAGAAACATTTTCGGAGTTCCAATAATCTAAGTTGCAATTTTATAAATACTTTGGCGCACCCGCCACCCTGTCACACTTATGTACGAATTCACGAGAGCGAGAGAGAGGCAACCTTTCGTTCGTGGTCGCGGTAGAGCCTCTGCTTAGATATTTATGACCAGGCTGGCCGCTTCTAATATATGTGATGGCGATGTTACAGCTGTGATTTATCCGATTTAGGTACGCTTGTGATACTGTTGTTTACTCTTATTTTATGAGCTATGACAATCCGTCCCATTTTTTAAGTGGATTAAGTGGTTCATGAAATTGATACAAACTTGGAATCTGAGACAACGACTGACAACAAAGGTAAAATACTTGTTGTTGTTATTGTTATGTACGCACCACAATTGCACCGCTTTAGTAACAATATTAACCGTTTCAGTGCGGGTGACACGCATGAATGTTTTTAACGAATGGCGTATGAGACGATAGGCGTGTCATCATATTCTATATGGAGTAAGGCACGCTTGGCGTATCATGAAAAAAATGTTCGCCGCCATAGATAAAAGATTTTGAAAATGGAACACGCAGCGAATCGGTTAATTAAGCACTGAATTTAAACAAAAAACAAAGTGTTTTTTAGGACGAGCGAATCTCTTAACGGGACTAAATGGGGCTTAACGGGAGCACAGGGCCCGCCCCTATCGCGAATTTCGAAATCCGCAAATTTCGAGCATTTGTCTCTGTCACTCTAATGACGCCTTCGTTGGCGTGACAGGCGAGTTCGCGGTAGTACGCCAGGCTACGTACATTTACCCCGTTATTCATAAACGTCAGCTAACTTAACAAGCCGCTAATAATCGTTTGTCCCTTTCGGTCTTAACAATGTGTTCATAAGAGCAAAAGGGACAAACAATTATTAGCGGCTTGTTAAGTTAGCAGACGTTTATGAATAAGGGGGTTAGATTTTAACTTTTAATGCAATTAATGTAGGTAATACACTCGACATTCGTTGACAGGTAATTTAATATAGTACAAAAGCAGATGACATAATTGAGCATTTTTAACCAACCAAGGTAAGGTACCAAGTTGGGGTCTGATGATGGGATCCTGGAGAAATCGAGGGATCTCTTCTCATGTTATAGGTATATGTATGGCGCGTTTGGTAATTTTCATTCATTTACAAGAATTTGCATTCAGAAAGTAGGATTTGATGATAAAAAACCAGATGGGACCACAGATGATAGGATCGTGGAGAAATTGGTTGAAGTTGGTTGTTTTTAAAATTTTAATTTGGTGATTATTCAATAAAAAAAACCCCGAAAACCTGATTCTTTGGGCTCATTCGAATCAAAATCACGAGCTGATTCGATCTAGATACTAAAAAATACACTAAAATTTTCATCGTAAACTTGAGTTTCCGCTACGCGACGTTAGTAAGTTCAAACAAAAAAACATGACGTAATAGATTTTTTTGTACATTATTTTTTATTACTGAGACTATCGAATTAGCTCGTGATTTTGGCTGGATTGGTGATGGAAACTGGCTAATTAGAAAATTTAAAATGTAATCTTCAACTGTTTGTTGCAGTGGCGCTGCACGCAGAAGCCCGAGGGCTCTTCTAGCGACTACGATTTATACCACGAGCCCCATAAGAGGTGCTATCTACAGGTAACCACACAGTTCCAATGACCCCACTATTTTTTGCAATAGTGGCACTGTTTCTTGCAATGGCGGTACTGTTTCTTGCAATGGCGGCAATGTTTGTAACTGTCGCCCCTGCGACAAACAGGCTGCATGGCTTTACATCTAGAAGCCTGAGAGCTCTTCTAGCGACTACGATTTATACCACGAGCCCCATAAGAGGTACGATCTACAGGTAACCACACAATCCCAATAGCCCCACTATTTCTTGCAATGGTCCCAATATTTCTTGCAATGGCGGCACTGTTTCTTGCAATGGCGGTACTGTTTCTTGCAATGACGCCACTGTTTGTTGCAATGGCAGTAATGTTTGTAACTGTCGCATTTGCAACTAACAGGGTGCATTGGCTCTGCACCTAGAAGCCTAAGAGATCATCTAGCGACTGCGATTTATACCAAGAGCCCCATAAGAGGTGCTATCTACACCACCCCAGTGGTCCAGCTATTTGTTTCAATGACGGCACTGTTTCTTGCTTGGAGGTACTGTTTGATACTGTAGCAACAAACAGACTACATTGTACAAAATATGTCATGGAAAATAAAGTTTATTCAATGGAATAAAGTTTCGCTTGAATATTTTGTCATTTTTTAAGTCAAATTCGTTTACACTACCTTTATTGCAATCAATTATTTATGTTAGATGTGTGTTCACTTTATCTAGTAAAATACCTACATAGGTAATGCACATAATTAACAAGGGCATTTTAACTTTTAGGGACTCTCAATAAGCAAGAGTTTAAAAAACCTTAGTTTCTTAAGTGTCATTTCAGGTTTGATATGACAATCTAATAGTTCTAAATCTTTAGAAATTTAAACTTAACCGGCATTTTTATATTACAATATGGCAAAACCGAGTTTTTAATTAGATTTAATGCTTAATTATCGTTACAAACCTAACTAACTGATCTGACGCTAATTGAGTGTCTCTAAAAGTGAAAAATCTCATAAATAAGAACCTCAGTAATTCAATAGATCTAATTAATGGAATTCGAATCGACGTCGAACAAGTGAATTTAAACAATGTTGCAGATCGTTCTTTCGTTCTTTTCAACATTGAATTTGGGAGTGAACGATTATGCTAAATCGATCTGAGGTCAGTTGTCTGACTTTGACAATAAATGCTTTTGGCGGTGTCGTCAAGAATAGAATTGAGTTTGATTTCGTTACGCATAAATATACAGAGTGAAATTGAAATCGTAAAAATGTATTACTAACTCTGTATAGTAGTTTTTGGCCTGAAGTGGGTTCAGGAAATTAGGATGAATTTTTAAAACATTATAACTGCCTTTTTTTACCGTCAGCGATAGTTAATGCAAGTGACTGCGATCTGTCATTGTTAAGCGCTAATTAACGATTCTTTTTGAAGTACCTACATAGCTTCTCACTGAACTTTTCTTAGAAAGTTTATTATTTTTAAAATTAGAGTAGGTATTTTATCAACTAATTCTAGATTACGGCTTGGCTAAAAATCTGCATGTCACTCCTAGGTTTCAATAAATCATGCAGGCTTCATGATGGTAACACGCATACCTATGAAGTGTCTCAGATTTTTTAGTGGCAGAACACTCTGTATACAACTATACAAACAATTACATATTATAAAGTTCATGTTTATACTATACATTCACAAGTATGCTTGGGTATTATTTGAATAAATCGAGGCAAATGTTTTAGAGGTAGCAAAACAAATTTTGTTTCTATTATCAAGAGTTTCTGTTGTATTCTAAAGTGTCCTTTCATTTGTGTTTATCTATTTTGCTGAATGTATTGTTTCTCGGACAATTCCATTTGCAGTTCTAAAACAATATAATTTATTTTGCGTCTCAAACAATAGATTGTGCTACGTTAAAATTTATAATACATGTTAGAAAGATAAGAACACCTACTTTATTCTAGCTTTAAGAAAATTACATAGCTTCCGTCTACTAGATTTTCGACTGCTCGTAGTTTCGCAATCATTCACAATACAACAATATTCACTTATCATTGAGGACCTTTTTAAAAAGCTCTGCAGATAGGTGAGCATTTTCGCGAGAATAAACTAACAAAAATAATGAGGTAGACAGGTATGTTTTATGTATTTCCTATTCAGAACTCAGAATAACAAGATCTTTCAATCTAGGAGAAATAACTACGCGAATGAAACGTTCATAAATTTTCTATTGTTTTACCTACTTTCCACATCGTAATTCGTAACCGCTGTACAAGTGTTTGAAAAATGGTTACAAAATGGAAGACAAATATGACTCTTTTTTTCTCCTATTATTATTATTTATTTTTATCTTTATTGGAGAAACAACAGAAGTAGTGACAATAAAGGTGTTTAAGATCTAAAGAACTAAAAGTAGGTGTACACTTACTTCCTTAAACGCTCTCACTAAAGGGTTGTAAGTTAGATCTAAACTTGCATACTTTGCAGCTAAACAATCAATAAAATGCTTATACAATGTTTATACGATATATATGATTGCTGTCTCAGTTAAGTTACATAGTCTCAGCTAGGATATCAAGTATTTGTTTCCGGAAAAGTGGTCTGCTTGTATTATACATGTCTAAGGTCGTAAACAGTTTATTATCCCCTCGTCAGTGGCGAGGCCCGATTTTAACATTTTATCAACCGCCCGCGTCTATGGCGAAGCCCGATTTGGACATTGAGTAATAAAGCTGACTAATGTATACCTGTCTCTTGCATACTCATTGAGGTGTGTAGCTAGTGAAATAGGACAGATAGAAAACTTGGCCTTGAGCAGCCGTTGTGCGAAAGAGCCGTTGTGCGTGCAGTTTTTTAGCAATCGGTGGCCTGCAACCCTTGTCTGTGACAAGGCCCGAACTGGGCTCCACAGACAACGACTTTTTCGCCATTTTTGTCGTCACTGACGAGGGGTTATAAGAGTTACAAAGGTGGTGTAAAGATCCTAGATCGATAGAGATCTTCATTCTGAATAGAAACAATTTTGAACCACACTAATTTAAGTTTTGTCGTGCAGATGAACGCGCTCCGGCACAACGGGCACGGGCCGGCGCACGCGCACGCGGCGGACGCGCGCACGCAGCTCTCGCACGTGACGCGCTCGTCGCGCCGCGCCGCGCCGCCGCACGCGCTCTCCGCGGAGATGCTGCAGCGGCACGCGCGGCTCGACCTTAAACGCTGACAACAGCTGTACAATTAGTTTAGTGCCTGTTTCAGACTGGATTTGGCACAACCCAATGTGTGCTAGGGCTTACACAGTTCTTTCTAAAATGATACAAAGACACACCAGATTAGACCTAAAATCTAGAAATCTTCTGTTGATTTTTAATTTATCTGAGCCTAGACAATGTAAATGCTGACAACAGCTGTACAATTAGTAGTTTAGTGGCCGTTTCAGACTGGATTATGTAGCTTATATAATCTGTGACTATGTCTGTGACGGGATTATGTCGGTTATATAATCTGTGACAATGTGGGCTAGGGGTTACCATCGCTCTGCGCTTAAGGAATCGCATCTTTCTAAGATGATACAAAGACAACTGACAACAGCTGTACAATTAGTAGTTTAGTGCCTGTTTCAGACTGGATTATGTAGCTTATATAATCTGTGACAACCCAAATGTGGGCTAGGGATTACCGTCTCACTGCGCTTCTTTCTAAGATGATACAAAGACAGCTGACAACAGCTGTACAATTAATAGTTTAGTGGCCGTTTCAGACTGGATTATATAGCTTATATACCTGGTACAACCCAAATGACACAGGGGCCAAAATGAGCGTTTTTTTACAGACGATATTATGTATAAACAACGAGACATTAGACCTAAAGCGCTCACCGTAACAAATACACGGTAAAAGCAAATTGCCCGGCAGTTTTCATTCAAACATTTCTAAGCACGAAAAAAGGCATAATAAAAGAAATTCATTAAATTCGAAAGTTTCTCCGTCTGTCTTTTACCTCTAAACAGCAAAACAGCCGGAACGATTTTATTGAAATTTGATATGGAGATAATCAGACACCCGAGAAAGTACATGGGATGATTTCATCGTGAAAATTGCCTGTTTAGGTAGACGAAGTCGCGGGCACCGGTTAATATTATATAACTTCATGTATTAATTCGCAAAGCTTGATTTTAAACGCAAACAGTTGCACATTTTGACTGTTTTTTTTTTGTTACTTTTAAGCTGATCGATTTATAAATATTAAATAAGTAAAAACTACGTCTACCGGTTCCAGTAAACGGAATTATATCTATATACATCTCACGCTTATTTTAAATATGCTACCGGCAAGATAAGTATCGCACAATATTTATTTACTATTTTATTTTTTACATTCAAAATGCGACATAAAAATTGTGGTAATTGGTAGTTTACAAGTGATATAGGTACTTACCTTTTGCTTTATATTTTGCGCCCTAAACGGCTAAATGCTTTTATGTAATATGATACGAATGTACAAACGGAAGACATTCATCTTTGAAGCGAGGTCACCACGCACACCAAAATTAGGAACGTAATATAAACGAATAAATTACATTTAAAAGTGTGGAAAAATACCTTTAACCCATAATTTTACTTGATTGCACTTCGAGGAAACATACCTTTATTTTAAACGTATTTTTCATTTTTAATCGTTTCATATCTCGATCGAGATTAAACCAATGAAAAGAAAATTAAAGCATTTCTGTTACTTTTTAAATACGAATTTTAGTATATCTACATTATAAGTAAAGTAACTTCAAATTTTTCAGAATTTTCTATTCAGGTCTATTTTTTTAAACTCTTGATCTTGTGGCAAAGTAACACTAAGTCGATATTCTTAGAGTCGGTGCGACAATAGTGTTAAGGTGCATTTACATTTACACCAAACGAGCTCATTTTATCCCCACTCTACGAAATTCGATCGTTACACAAACCGTTATTCGTCGAAATTCGTTGATTTCGTAGTGGGGGATAGAATGAACATTCGCTCGTTTGGTGTAAACCTACCTTTAGCTGTGTAAGTTTTAGTTGGCAGAAAAGTGTAGTAGACAACGAACCAATATTTGTTCATATTTTAAGGCATGGCAAAGCAGGGGCCCATTTCTCGAAAGCTTGCAACTTGTTATACAAGTGAAGTCTCTATTTGACACTATTAATTATACATATAAGGACTTCCGCTTGTATAACAAGTTACAAGCTTTCGAGAAATGTGCTCCAAATTTATTTAATAGTGTCAAAAAGAGACTTCCGCTTGTATGCATTTGTATTTTGTCTTAGCTAAAAATGTCCAACGACGATGGTACAGTCGACTTCAAAGATATCATTACTGTTCAAGTGCCAAGTACAATATACAAATTTTACTCTTAGTTCCATACAAGGGATTACTATATCTGCTTAGTTACTGTTAAACAGTGTTAGTTACTTTGTTCCCCTGTTACTTTACGTTAGTTACTTTATGTTCTAAGTGTTTTTGAGGTTTTATGTGAAACGACAATTTACAAATCGCCAAAAAAATACCAATTGTGTACCTATTCGATAGATATATCATATTAAAAATACCTGTGGATGTACCTCAACCCCGCTGTTTAATGGCTAGATAACAATTTTAATACATATATGTTCCTTTAAATATAACCACCGCAATTTATTGAAAATGTAAATAATGTAAGAAATATTGTATATACTTTATATAGGGGAAACTTGCCTAATTCGTACCCCTTAAGAGAAAGTGCTAAATATCAGGATATATAAATAAGAAATTAATATGTTTATGATATCAAAAGAATCTTTATTTATTTACTAAACGACTAAAGTAACGAGTTTTTTTGAACTTCAATATATTCTGAGATAATCACAATTAAAAAAAAAGTGGAAAAAGTACGATTTAAGACTATGTATTCCAAAATCGTACCTCTGTATCCCTATTTCGTACCGGCGTAACTTAGTATGAAAATTAAGATTATATAATTATTTATAGTCTCATTATTATAGCCAATGATATTCAGGGATATTAGTAATATTTATTTAGCCACTAATTTTATTATATTGTTGACTTTCTTGCTTGCTTATTTCAGATTTAAAACTAACATTTTACGTTTTTTTTTCAATCCATAATTGTTTGTCGGACTGCATAATTTCATGGCATTGTCAAAAATAACATTACGAGAATATTTCTCGACTCCAGCACAATGTCAGTGGATCCAGACTTCATTGCGTAGGTACACAAATTATTGTCTCTTATTTTGTTTCCTCCCTTGTAGCCTTGTAGGCTCATGTCCTGACCAAATTTATTATTATTTTTTAATTTCCTTTGGTAATATACACAGAGAGTTATTTCTATAACTTTACATGACTAAGTATTGTATTATCCATTGGTTATGTTTATCTTATACAGTCAAATAAACGATTATTCCTAAAACGTACCGGTACGAAATAGAACAAAGTGATGAGTACGATTTAGGCATAAGATAACTAAGATTAAAAAATTGCCGTATAAAAAAATGTGGTTAAACTGACGATAATATTTCTCGTAATTAATAACGTAAATAAGTAAAGAATTAAGCAAAATACTTATAATTTACATAGCTAATTGCGATCAAAATTGAAATCCTTAAGAATCGACCTTAACTATTACTCGAAAACAGCGAAATTAATAACATATTGAATAATTTTTTGATGGAGTGCCACTGTGGGGTTGTTTCTCGAATGATGTTACACACCGACCAAGTTGTTCAGTTTTATAAAACTTGCGCAGCTTCAGCAGTTTCAATTCACAAGATATTGATGGGGTACGATTTAGGCAGGAGTACGATTAAGGCAAGTTTACCCTACCTATGCGCGCATCTTGTATGTATACAACTCAGTCAAAATATTTAAGTATTTTAAAGTAGGTACTTTGATTTGTTGCTAGAAATATAAGTACCAAAGTTATGATAGTAAAATCAGTGGCCTATACCACAAAACTTTACAAGCGTACAATTCTACAAAATTGTATAAATTCCCATACAAAAAGTTGACAATTTTGTAGAATTGTACGCTTGTAAAGTTTTGTGGTATAGGGTACAGAATGTACGGGTAGGTATGTATGTATGTGTATTGCAAATGAGACGCATTGTATCTGAAACGTTACGTGTCTTTTACATTAATCGGCTGACAACCAAAACTCACTATAAAAACAGTCACTACTATCAAGCACTCTCACCGCGAGCTGCTAAGCTATGAACTATCGGCTATAAACACGAACAAAAGATACGCATTCCCGTGTAAAAAAAAGAGACGCGGCGATACTCGCCCAGCTATCAGCTATCACCGCCGCGCCGGGCGAGTATCGCCGTGTCTCTTTTTTTACACGGGAGTGTATATCTTTTGTTCGTGTTTATAGCCGATTAGTTCATAGCTTAGTAGCTGAGACCAGTGCCTTAGTAACCTCGTTTGTCAATATTGAATCAGAACTGAGATACGAGCTTTATTTCAAGTAGGTATTTCTTACTAAACCTAGTAAGTGTTGGTTGTCAAGCGATAATATACAGGGTGTAATAAATACAGTGGTTATCTGTTTGAGGTTCAGTATCTAATGAGATACTATAAACACTTGCAATGGCAATCAGGAAAAAGAAGGGAAAACATTTACTGACTATAAAATGTTTGTTTTCGATATACGATACTTAATAGGCCTTTGAACGAATACCTACTATTTTTGTTTCACCTTGTTGATAAGTTCTAACCATAGATAAACAAACCTAGAGACGTCGTATTGCTCATTTTTTTACAGAAATCTTAAGTTCTTGTCAACACTTGTGGTTTTGTGCAATAAAGTTTAAATAAATAAATAAGGATTGTGAGTTTAAGAGTCCACGGAAAAAAAAATCTAGTCACTTTTTTCTAAAATTGTGCGTTTCATAATATGTAGTGCTCGCAATGAACCATGAACCATGAATTCAACCAACGTTTAATCAAATGTACTTACCTATCTAATGCTTAAATATATACCTTTAAAAAATACCCACAAACCGCGATAACTGAAAATGTTGCTAAGGTGACAAGACATATTTTTTTTCGCGGACTCTTCAGTTACTAGCTTTCGCTTTTATCGACTGTATCCTTTAAAAAACAATAGAAATGTAGGTACCTATAGTTAAAATATAGGGTCCATATTGGCACTTATACAATTTTTTCTTCGAATATTTTTACTAATACCGTTTTTTACTCATAATCATCATTACTCCGAAATTTTTTTCTCATACTTTTTTTCTTACTAAAAATTATACTTCTACCTACAATGTTCATAACGATTTTTATTTCGAAATTTTATCCTCCTAAAGTCGTCAAGTAGATTAATCTATACTCATAAAGTTATTTGAAATAAATTGTTTATTTATAAACATTTTCCCATTAGGTTCACTCTGTTGTGGTATAATTCTTTTATGAATAACATAAACTATGTAGGGCTTTGTGCAGAAACTGTTGTGACATACTCAACTTTAGCATATTTCTTTGTGGCAGATTTCGAGTTGTTCGAATATTATTCGAGCATAATTTCGATGCTCCTATTTATGATGAGGTATAATCTGGATGTGCATAAAAAGTATCGGCATAGTTTGTTTTAGCATAACAGAGAAGGAATAATTACAACCTCTCAATATAATCGAGGTAGTAGTAATATTCTATACGTTACTTACTGTGTTACTGAGCTGAGTATTTTCTAGGTTGCTTAAAAAAAAATAACCTCGAAGACTAAGGCGGGAGCAAAGCTCCCGCCTTAGTCTTCTAACCTAACCTGGCCGAGTCGGATCTGCCCCGGAAGGTTTTGTTCGCTCGCTTCGCTCGCTCACTGCAGAAATTTTCACCCTCACAGCAAATTCTGCCTGACGAAAAAGGCAAGTTTCGAACATGTGGCTACATGCCCAAAAAAAATGCAAATCTAATTTCTGTCTTATAACACTCGGCGTAATTAATGATATGCCAAGATAGTTTCGGACAAAATAATATTCGAAATATTGTTATTTAAGCCAAGTGATGTTTCTGTCTCATTAAGTTGATGCCAAAATAGATTATACCAAGTCTGTTATGTCCTAAGCGTTTCGGACAAAAAAAGTTTAGAGGGACCCCGTTTAGTACAGTACCTACTCTGCCACAACCTGATTTGTGTAGGTAGCTAGTTTACAGTAATAGTACGATTTATATTTAATTAAACAAAAATAATTCATACATAAAACCAGTACAGATAAAAATAAATACCTATAACATTAGAATATATAGCATAAAATAAGTATAGTGAAAAATTATATAAACATAAAAGTTAGTACTAAAAATATGTATGAAAAACAATATTATGAACATAAATAATTCTATGTGATGATGATTATGAACAAAGATTATTCTAAATACCGATCATTATGAAGTTAAATTGTATAAGAAAAATTTTCGGAGTTCCAATAATCTAAGTTGCAATTTTATAAATACTTTGGCGCACCCTAAAATATATACAGGGTGGTCCAAACCTTGACGTCAAAAAATTTTTTTTAGGTTCCCTACGACATGGGCTATCAGAATATACCCCATGTATGTTAGCCGATTTTTTGTAGTTTTCGAGTTATGAATTTTTAAAATTTATTTTTTTTTTAATTCTGGAGTGAAGAAATTTATTGATAAAAAAAAACTATTGGGTTTTTTTAATATTTTCTTTTTGTAAAAGTATTACAACAAATAAAGCATTTACTGACAAAAAAATTTGCGTCCTCACTTTGACACAAGTAGGATAAAAAATACCAAATTCAAAATTTTACTTTAAAAATGCATCAAAATAGCATTAATGTACGTAAGTTAAATAAAAAAAATAAAACATATCCCAAGAATTTTTGGTAATGTAAAGACTGCCCTAGACCTTAAACCTTCGTAAAAGCAAAAAAAAAGTGATAATTAATAATGAGGATTTTTCGGAGTAGTCGGTCAAATAAACTTAAAAAACCTTAAAATTTTAAAGTAGTAAAAAATTACTTGAATAACTACACAAATTGAGTTTTCGTGGTATTTTCTGTCTTTGTTTATTGATAAGAACAACAAAACAGACGAAATTTCACTTTATTTTTAAATTAAAAATTTAGAAGTTTATTTGACCGACTACTCCGAAAAATTCTCATTATTAAGTATCACTTTTTTTTTGCTTTTACGAAAGTTTAAAGTCTAGGGCAGTCTTTACATTACCAAAAATCCTTGGGATATGTTTTATTTTTTTTATTTACGTACATTGATGCTATTTTGGTGAGTTTTTAGCGTAAAATTTTGGATTTGGTATTTTTTATCCTACTTGTATCAAAGTGAGGACGCAAATTTTTTTGTCAGTAAATGCTTTATTTTTAGTAATACTTTTACAAAAAGAAACTAGTTAAAAAAACCAACAGATTTTTTTTTATTAATAAATTTCTTCATTCCAGAATTTTTCAAAAAAAAAAATTCAAAAATTCATAACTCGAAAACTACAAAAAATCGGCTAACATACATGGGGTATATTCTGATAGCACATGACGTGAGGAATCTAAAAAAAATTTTTTGACGTCAAGGTTTGGACCACCCTGTATGTATAGCTTTAAGCAATTATAATTTGTAACCGCGAAGTATCGACCACATTGGACATTGAGCAGCAAAAATATAACACGTTTGTTAAACAGTTTAAAACTATTGTTGTAGATCACAGCGCCTTGTTAGGTACTCAAAAATTGTCCCCAATGTCCGGCATGCGACGTCTTTAGGTATTGTTTATCTATGGCTCTATCACGATCCGAATTAATGGACCAATAATTTATAAGTATAAACCCTTACGGTAAACGCTTATCATAATTATGCCCACAGATCAATGATCAATGTAAGTTAACCTTTTGAACACTAAGAGAAATTAGAATAACCACTTGCAGTGATAAACTTAAACGTACCTCGTTTGTCAATATTGAATCAGAACTGAGATACTTTATTTCAAGTAGGTATTTGTTACTAAACCTAATAAGTGTTGGTTGTCAAGCGACAATATACAGGGTACAAAAAAAATCCCGAAAACCTGATTCTTCCAGATCAGTAGCCCTACCATGAGCTACCGTTATTATCGCGGATTTACTTTTTATCCCGCTTGTACTCGCGTTATGGTACGATAGAACCAGATAGATAGATAGATTGTTTTAATTCTTCGTGAAAATTACATGTTATTTACAAATAGCACAAATTCACTAAAAGATCGTCAAATGTATATACAATAATAATAAACAAACAAATTCTAAAATGTCAATGCATAATTAAATTCACGAAAAGATCGTCAAGTGTATATAAATACAATAATATTACTATATAATTATGTTCAATTTAAAATTAAAATGTTAAATTTATTTATTTAAACTTTATTGCAAAATATAAAAGAGTACAAATGGCGAACTTAATGCCTTAAGGCATTCTTTACCAGTCAACCATTGGGCTTAACAGAAAGCTTTGGTTTGGTGCAGGATTTAAACTTTTGTGATATTGATTCTTTAATCAAATCAATTATTATTTTACATAAATACAATACTCGTACTTACACAAATACATATTATATGACATATACATATTTACATACATACATATATATATATATATATATGTATGTATGTGTCTTGTCTCGCATATATATATATATATATATATATGCGAGACAAGACACAACTCTTATCCAATTTACAACAATGGAAAGTAAGTCCTCGTTCATAACGTAGCGTCAGCTCATGGTAGGGCAACTGGACTTGCTCGAGCTCATTCGAATCAAAATCTGATTCAATCTTGTTAATAAAAAATAGTATCCTCAATTTCAACCGATGGCCGTTTGGGCGGGAAGGTTCTTGGGTGGCGGCCACGTACCGTGGGTAGGCCCCCACAAGGTGGACTGGTGACCTGGTGAAGGTCGCAGGAGTCCGCTGGATGCGGGTGGCGCAGGACCGGTCATTGTGGCAATCTTTGGGAGAGGCCTATGTTCAGCAGTGGACGTCTTTCGGCTGATATGATGATGATCCTCAATTTTGTTTCCATTACGTCACGTTTTCTGTATCAACTTACTACGAGCGTCGCGTTACGGAAATAAGCATTATTTTTCATTATTAGAATCGAATCGATAATCGAGCCCAAGTTCAGATCTGGCGAAATCAAGTTACCGGGATTTTTTCGGAAAAAAGCTCTGTTGTTGTGTTACGTACGAGAACACACGCCCACTTGTTTTTTAGCATTGAATAGGTTACATTTTGAATTTGATAAATCGAGTCTTGCCTGGTGAAACCCGATAAGTGGAGAAAACCGATTTTTTAAATGCAAACTATAACTTACGTTACGTACCGTCAATGAATATTTATCTTGACTTATCGGGTACGACCCCTTTGGACAGCTGCGGCAGACAGAACACAGTGGAAAGGACAGAAGGAGGCCTTTGCTGTTAGGCACTCCGAAATAAGACACTTTTTGTAATATTGTTTTAATGTAATATTCGGAAATAAAGGCTTCATCATCAGCCTATGTTAGTCCACTACTAGACGTAGGCCTCTCCTATTAACTATGCGGACGCATTAGGAGGTAAATGCCCATAATCGCCACGCTGGGCAAGCGGATTGGCGATCGCAGTGGACCCATTGGTCCACTATGATGACGCTGCTGCCCATCATCAATCTTGTAGAATGCTCAGTGACCCTTCAATACCTTAGTCGACTCTTTTACAACACCCACAGGAGGAGTTGGGGTGGTGACAAATGTATTCTTACTGCCGTCACCACACGGCAAAATAAAGGCTTATTATTATTATATTATTATTATATTGAGTGTGAGCCCACAGTGATTCCACATTACTGTACAGGCTTCGCATTGATTTGAGACCTTTATCTTGCGGTCTCAGTCTAGTCATACATTCATACATATATTACGGCTGGCCATTTGAATTCTGACCACAGCGTGACCCGCAAATGATGTCATGCAAATGTCTCATATCGCCCGCGGCAGTTCGGAGATAAACGGTTTCATAGCGACCCTCCTTACTACGAGTTGGCAATGAAAATGGTTGCTCGATACACGTCAGTCGCAAACGCATAGGCGCCGCGTGGACAACGTGTGGTCGTTGTGTGACAAACGAGTCGGGGTTGGCCTTTAGTGTACGACGCGTAGGCCACTCGTCGTACACTACTTTTATATCATTTTTGAAATTAAACCTTTAATATATGACGCAGGGCTTAAATTTCAATGATTTGACTTGAGTCGAGTGGGTGTGGAGTTGATATAGTGTGCGAAGACCTTATACCAACCATTGCGATGAACTTTCAGTATGGGACCAACATCGAAAGCATTCATGGAAAATTGACTCTTCCATACTATTGAACTCTAACTAATCTAATCACTCACTTTGTATGAAGGGTTAATTTTTTTTTAATATTTCGATGTTGGTCCCATACTGAAAGTTCATCGTAATGGTTGGTAGACTCGGTCGGTAGCGGGAAGGAACGTCGTCCGTTTCCACCTTGTATAAGTCTTTGTCCAGAGCAATATAGACCTACACGCTGTTAGATTTTACTCGATACGAAATGCTATCGGGCTCGCACTGACACATTAGAGCGAGCCCGACGGCCTTTACGTGTCCAGTAAAACCTAACGTTACCGATAAGTTAAGGTGGGGTAAGATGAAACAGTATTTTTATGGGGTAAAACAAAAAGTCGTTCTTCTGGCACAGCGTCTGCTGGTAGCATTTTGTTTTACCCCAATAAAAAAACCGTTTCATCTTACCCCACGTTAGTTTACTTGCAACGTCATGGTAGGGCTGTCTCGCTTATACTTGCGTGTTGGTGCGAGCAAGTGGGATATAAAGTAAGGTACGTTATCAACTGCTTGAAAGTCACGTCGCCAGCAGTGTTATTCACTAAGGAAACCGCCTTGCTGTCAGCGCTGTGTCAGCGCTGCGGCAGTGTCGAGCCTAAAAATGGTATTTACTAATATACTTTAAACGACACTAGTGCTCGGCGACGAATGCGGCGTGAGTTTGACGTTTTATGTACGAACTTCGTATTCTCTAACGAAAAACAGCGACGAACTCGCCCACAACCTCGCTCACAGCCTCGATTCCTAATGTCAAATCAAACGGCTAGAATTTTAGACAAGGCTGTCTCGACGTCGAGCTCGTTGACGAACGCAGCGTCGAATGTGTGAATAAGAGAATAGCATAGCAGCCCGTGGTAAGGTCACGGGAATATTCGAAGATGACGGCGGCAATATTTTGAAGGATCTTACCAGATTTATTGAAGCCCTTGGAGTGAACGACGGTTATTGGAGGCACTGAAGCGCGTTTTATTATATATCCTTTCTTGTTTTTTCACCAGCCATTAATTTGTTAGTTCTTTTATTTTACAAAACAAATGAAAAAACGCCTTCAATCTTATGTCATTTTAATTGACACGACCGACGTATTGAGACCTAGTTTTGATACAATTTACCTTACGAGTATTAGGGAAGTGAAAGATGTTTGAAGTAGTTTTCCTGTAGCCCTACCATGAGCTTGCGCGTCGTTATTAACGCGCGTTTATTTTCTATCCGACCGCTCGCTACTTGCGTATTGGCGCGAGCACAGATGTCATATAGATACCATAGATCAAGCAAACGTATCTACTTAGCGTGTCAAATGAACCCAGTGAAGTCCACTGAGCTGTCTTTAATCGCAGCTTGCAGCTTTCGGGCGTCAAATTTTGTAAGTTGTAGTGAACAAAAACATTAATAATGCCTCCTTAAGTAATATTAATTGCAACAACACAAAAATATGAATACTCAAGGGCCTGAGACATATTTAAAATCACAGGCAAGTAACAACTTTAGTACAAAATCTGACACGCTCGGCCGCCATACAAATGCATGAACTTGTTTCTTCTATCCAAATCTAATTCTGTGAGCGCGAGCGAGCCGGATAGTAAAGTAAACGCGCGTTAGAATTCCTGGCAATCTCATGGTACCACAATTGGTGTTGAGTTTTTTTTAATATTTAGATATAGAAATTTAATTTTTTAATTTAATTTTTTTTTTAATATTTAAATTTAGATATAGAATTTGTTCGGGTATTAATAATGATGACGATAAAATAACGATAATTTTGTTCTATCAGTATTTTATCCCATGACCATGTTAGTGTATAATTGGATATTTGTATATAATATTGTCTAAATAAAATGTAAAATTCTTAATTAAGGTGTACCTAATGTTTTTAAAATAATCCTATTAGTATTTCTACCAAAAATATGTAAATATTAAGAGTGTCATTATTACGAATAAGGTTTTTATAATTAAATAAATTACAAGGAAAATTAAGGGTTTTATTTTTAGGTTTCACTATCGCCATTTTCATCTCGCTGCCCCATAATTACAAGGTTCTCCTTCAAGGTTGCCCTTTTGTCAACATGGAATTTTGGACTTTGTCAGACTGAGACGTAGTCCTGATTTGAAAACCCCAAAAATGTAACGATCTGGCATCTGGGTCAAACTTAAAATCATGTTATGAGTCTTTTAAAAGTTAAGGGCTATGAGAGTTAATTTTCTTATTAAACCCTTATTGTCATTTAAAGGCACTCCTTTCTTGATAAAAATCACGACTACACTCCCGACCAGTTGCTTACTATTGGCCACAGGAAATAGGGGCTCTACAATTCAGCTGAACACGCACTTTTTTCTTTCCTGTAGTCGATAGTTAACAGCCTGTGGACAGGTAGTAATGAATGATTTTTATAATACAACGCAATGAAAAAGGAGTACGTCTTAATGAAGATAAATACAGAAATCAGGGGGCTACCATGATATCGTAATGCGATTCATTTTAGATTCTGCTTGTCAGTTATTCTATGGAACATACAATCGCGATTCAGATTTTGTCCTAAACTGAATGAGGTAGCTAACTAGCTACCTCGATCTACAAATGCGACTCAGTTTAGGACACCAGGCAATTTCACCACATTGACAAGGGCTACAATTGTAAATTTTCTGTTTCTCTATTATTTATCGGGAGCGTCTATAGGCTACAGTTACCACTTACGAACAGAAGGGCCTTGCGTTTGTTTGCCACCAACATAAAATGTAGTGCAGGAACTTTAATAAATCAGCATTAAATAACTACTTCTTTACGAAGCAAAATTACTATTGTCACGAAAAACATGACAATTGTAGCGAAATTCCGACATAAGCCGAACCTCATGTCAAGATTTAATGAAAATTGTACTAAACTTTGCGACAATTGTCACACATTTCGGAAAACAAAAAATAGTTTATTAACGCAATAATAACGTTATTTAGTAATAATAGTAATAATTTTATGTTGATGATAAACAAGCACATGGACTGTCCTATAGTAAGCGGAAGCCGTAGCCTACGGTGGCCTGTGACGTCAGTAAAACTGACATTTTACAATTAGGTTGGATTGCTCCCCAGCAATCCAGCCTAAGGTTCAGCCTGTAGGTACTGTTGCATGTCCTATCTGAAGATTCCAGTTCTAGTGCTATGGACCGATGTTGCAATTAATTAGTAGGTAATTGTAGTGTATACGAGAAAGAGAAGCATACATTTGTCGTCTCCTGCACGCACGGCTTAAAGGCGCGGGATGTATAGTCTATGACTTTTATTTTATCATCAACTACCTAGCGACCCGCCCCGGCTTCGCACGGGTACTAAACCTAAACCTTCCTCTTGAATTGCTCTACCTATTAAAAAAATCTAATCAAAATCCGTTGCGTAGTTTTAAAGATTTAAGCGTACAAAGGGACATAGGGACAGAAAAAGTGACTTTATTTTATACTATGTAGTGATGATGAATGGCCGACGGCGGGAAGTTGAATAAATGAATATTTAAACGAATAATTTCTTGAAATTTGATTTTGAAGCATTAAGGTGACTTTTTATAATGGTTTTCATAGTTAGGTACCGGTGTCAAATAAATATAATAATAATTTTCTGAAAATGATTATATGATTAATTATTCAAACAACTTTCGAGTCATGTCCATATTATTGCAAACGGTGACGCACATTTGTCCGATCTCTGGTAATAATAGAACACCAAGCTTCTTTAGTTGGTACCTCTATATTAATATTTTCTTTCCCATCTCAAACGATTACAATCATAGATCTTTTCATCTCTATTAAAGTGCCTCCAGATTCTCCATTTCTTCCACATGACAGAGACGGCACGCATTCTAAAGTTGAATTCAATATCATGCCCCCTTCGTCATGTGAAATAAACTGTAGAGGTTTAATTTAATACCTTTACAGTCATAGGGTTATAGACCGAAGAACCTAGATGTACCGTCAATTGTTTTATCCGAAAATTAGTACAAAAATTCCTTAACTTGTACGGTATGTCCACCGAAAAGACGATAAAAATCTGACAATGATCCGTCAAAGAATGGTCAGTGACACTTCAATCCCTTAGTCTGCTCTTACGGCAAAATGTAGATCTACGGAAAAATGTAGATATTCTTACTGCCGTCACAACATATAACAAAATTGTCATATGATAAATACAGTATATGCTGAACTATTTTTTATGGAAAAAAATAAGTCTGTGAATATCATTAAAACGCATGAAAAAGAATTCATTACTTCACTAATTACTCCAACCGTTTCAAGTTATATTAAAAATACACGCTTATTTAAATTAAATTACGTTCGCAACTCGGGTCATTAAAAAGTTTCGACGATGTTATAGTAGATTGTTCAACGAGGGACTAAAACAGGCCATTATGACACGAGATATTTATCCACCCGAGCGTAGCGAGGGTGGATGTAGTTCGAGTGTCATTATGGTTGTTTAGTCCCGAATTAAACACTCTACTTTTCACTTAGAATGCGAGGAAAAAAACTACGGTATACATAATCTCAGTATTTAATAACATAAAGAACAAATAAGAAACAAAAAAAATGTATGTTCTGCGATGTCAAAACTTCCGATTTCTTCGGAACATGGCCACTTGACGATAAGTTCGCAAACTTTTTCAAGTTATATGATTTAGTTGCAGTGTGGTTTTAAGCATGGAATATAATAATATGCTACAAGGTGATGACGGTTGATAATTATTTCTTAGATTTTTCATCAAAATATGTCAGAAATACGCCTTCCATAAATGACGTTGGTACCTAATTTGCTTTCCAGTTTTCCAATCCATAAAAGTTTGATACGCTTTTGAATATATTACACTAGATTTCGGCGGCAAAAGATTTTGCACCACCTCTTTTGCATTCTTCTTCATTCTGGAGTAAGGCGTTAATACTTCTTCATCGCATGATGATCATCAATTATATAACTACGATTTGAACAATATTACTTATGGACAAAAACACAAAAAATAAGCAATCAAATTCGTTCCGCGTTTTAGTTTTTATCTGTATTCCTTTTTCGAAATATGACGCTTTAAATACTTGCATATTTAGCCAACGAATTGGAGCTAACTACATAACTATTTTGAAGCTAATTGGTTATTAAAACATGAGTAATAAATTGGATTCAATCTTAATCATATATTAAACAAGTATTAAATATACATGTAAGTATATCAAGAAAATAAATCGATTCTCCTTAATATTTTTGCATGATTGACATTTTGAGGTTATTTTCAATGTCAATAATCGTTCGTTCAAAAATCATAAACACCAGAAATGGCTGTTTAGGGGTTTCCAAAGTCAATTAAAAAAAATTTTAGAGGTTGTATACACGGCATGCACAAAAGTGGTCCATACACAAACACTGAAAATGACGACTATCCTTTATTCTTGAACACCGTGAGTGTGGCTGTTTACGGGTTTCCAACGTCAATTAAAAAAAATTTACTTTAGTCCCTAGAGATTAATAAAGAGTTTTAGTCCCTATATGCAGGGACTAAAATAACATTTTAAGAGCATGAGAAGTGAAAAACTACTAAATGCATAGTTAGCGGTAGTTGTACAAACGTAGTTCTATTCTGGCTAAAGTACAGTCAGTAGGTATTTATAACTTTATTTATAATGTTGACTACTGGTACAAATTGGTATTAATTTCATAGTATCTAGGTACCTATTTTGTAGCAGCCAAAGTACCCAGATGGTTTGGTATCGACTTGGTACCGACACGAGTTAGTATTTCAACGAATTTGACTGAAAAGCATATAATTTCTTAGCAATCATCTATGACCGTGTCTAAAAAAGGGTAGCAAAATATGCAATCCAGTTGCTAGTTAGGTTTTAGTTCCTTGAGGTTTGTTTGGAAAACAGTTATGTTTGAGTACTTAGTAAATAATAGTATTAAATCAATAGTCTATAGTAACGTACACTTGGGTAAGATCGTACTATTTTTCGGTGAGTTGAAAGTATGTCACAAAAAAAATCATAAAATTCCCACTAACTTTTACCTGCAGACGTGTGATATACGTGATAAAAAATAAATCAAGCTTTCAATATAAATTTACTTGATGCCGCTCAACCAAATAGCTTAGGAGTAATCGACACTCAAACTTGCACAATTAGAACCTTCTTGGCTAAGATCGGACTAGTATCTAATTACAATTCTATAGCAAGGAGAAGAAGGTGCTTAACTTCCTGTTAAAGATCGGATCTCCAAAAATTCTCGAATACAATCACTTTTTTTTAAACGTTCATAGCTCACGCTCACGACTGATGCGGCTGAGCGGTTGCTGACTTGCTGCATACTAGCGAGAGGGGCGGGGTGAAATGGCATCATGCATAATATTGCCCGTGAGGAAAAAATATTACTATTTTAGTAGATATTGCGGTCATCCGATCTTAGCCAGGTGTACCTTATTAGTAGTAAATATTATCAAATCATCAGCCTATCTCAGTCCACCGCTGGACGTAGGCATCTCCTATTAACTATGCGTAATAAACACATTAGGAAGTAAATGCCCATATCACCACACTGGTTAAGCGGATTGGCGATCGCAGTAATGTGTCTATACGCATCCTTAGTCGACTCTTACAACACCCACGGGAAGAGTTGGGGTGGTGACAAATGTATTCTTACTGCCGTCTCCCGTCCAAAAATTCCTCCTCTTCACTAACAACGCCAATACAGTTATCGTTTGATCACGCTATCCGTTAGAGTGAAGCTTTTTATCTTTATTTCCTCAATTTAAGAACATTCGCGAGTACCAATAAACTCGATTGCGAAGCCGCTACGCAAAGGCCGTAAAGAGACGTTCCACCTTGTAGAGTTTATTGCGTATAAGTACAGGGTGTAAATCTAATACGGCCGAATATCTTCAGACGAAATAGGAGGTGCCTTTTTCCATCCGTATTTCGCTGTTTCCTCCCTCCCTAGGAGATGTTTATGTTATGAATAAGGCTTAGACAAAAATTCAGCCCGAAATATAATGCAATGCATTGAGTTAAACGCTCATTGACAGATAATTTCAAAGCGGATGACATAACTGCTGTAACAAACTTTTCCTCACACCTGTTCGGTAAGTGCGCCTGCGCGCCGTAGGTGCGTCATGGGCAGTAATGGATTTTCATACAATATTACGTCACAGTAGGGATTACTGCAATAAAAATTATATAATTGAAGTACCGGGGCAGCGTAGCTTAACTCACCTGGGCGCTTAGACAAGTTGCCAATCGCTAACGCTTAATCGTCAATCGCTACGAAAGACAGCTAACTGTCTTTGTCGCACTAATATGAAAGAGTGATAGAGAGGGAAAACTACGATACGCTACTAAGCGTTAGCGATTGGCAACTTGGCTAAGTACCTATCCTGTTCGGTAAGTGCGTAGGTGCGTCATGATGCCCATGGGCAGTAATGGATTTTCATAGGTACAACATTACGTCACAGTAGGGATTACTGCATAAAAAATTATATAATTTATGTACCGGGGCTGCAAAGCTTAACTCATCTGATCCTTTGTCACTCACGTGTTCGAGTTTCAGTCATCCCTAATTTTTAGAAAACAATTTCTTATTTACCGCCCTTAATACACAATGTACTATTACAGCTGTGTACATTGTTTCAAATCGCGCCATCGGCTTCGGCTTGGGCTTTACTTTCACACTTATTCACAATTTCTTATTTACTGCCCTGAATACACAATGTACAGTCGAGTGCATTAATATATAGACACATTTATAAGGGATCAGTATGGGGAAGTGTAGGTATATACATTAATGCCCTTGACTGTACCTACTAATTTTAAAGGTTCAACCAGTAGGTTAGGCTCGCACTCGCCTGTAATCCGGAACATGGCGTACACGTAATGCGAGCCATTTCACGCTCGGGCCCTCGTTTACTCAACCAACTAGACCAAGGTACTTAGCGGACGTCATCAGGCCGAATGTCGGGTGAGCAATCATACTGACCTACTGGCAATCAAGTACTTACCTACATAAAACACAAGTAAACTATACGTTAGTAGAAGGGCGTTTTCACAAACCGTTGTTGCAATCACCTTGTTATTAAATTTGGTCAAGTTTTGGCTTATTCGACTCAGAACCACGAGCTCATTCGATTTTTTACGAGAAAAAATGACAGACGCGGCAGACCAAAGAAGCGATGGCTAGATGTCGTGAAGGCTGACATGAGTGTGAATGGGCTTACAGTAGAAGAAGCCCAGGATCGCGCAAAGTGGAGGAAATGTAGCAGGAAAGCGGACCCTGGCAAAGGCCGGGATAACGCTAGGTAGAAGAAGAAAAAATATGTGCCATAATTTTCATACAGTTATTGGTTCCTTCCATTACGCTACCGCCTTTGTACATCTATGAAAAAACGGTATCGTAATGGAAAAAAGATTTTGGGACATTTTTTTCCCATTAGAGTCGAAAGAGCTCGTGATCCTGAGCAGAACAAGCCCAAACTTGTCCGAATTAAAGGTGATTTCAACAACAGTTTGTGAAAACGCCCAGAAAACAAAAATTGTTAAGAAATAATAAGTACTAAGTGTGCAACATGTCAACAGAGAATATTTATTTGAATCACGATATTTTAAATATCAATTTCTTGTGTCAAAACAAAATATCTACAGATCATTTTAGGAATGTCGATGTCTAACAAGCAATGGTTTCTCATTAAGACAATACGTAACGAGACGTACGTCTCTTAATACAATACGTAATTCTATAAAGTACATTCTTAAAGAACCATCTTGTTTCTAGGAAACTATTTTATTATTTTCTACTAAGTACATAGGTACTCTTCTTAAAAGGTCATCGTAATTATATGTAAACTAATTAAATGAAGCCAGCCAGATACAAACATTAGAAGCTTATAGAAATATACATTTTCACACCACCTATTCGAATACGGGTCTTTTCTTCCCTGCTAGGAGAAAATTATAGAAAAAATAAAAATCCCTTCTAGATATTTTTTCTTTGGAGCTAGATAATTGTGTTTCTTAGCGGGACCTTACGGATAACTGGCGCCAACTAGTGGCATACGTTTTCGAGAAAACCCTCATTGATAAAAATTTCTTCAGAATCAATTATTTGCATAAATATTAAGTGTGTGATATATCTTTTATTTTTCTCATAGGTGGTGTAAAAAGCAGTACCTACGTGTCACACGGTATCAAAAATATTTCGTCTTGGGCGTTAACGCTTGAATCCTTCATTACGCTCAGGATTCAATATACGCCCACGCCGGAAATATACCATGTTGATCCCTTGTGACAATCTACTATTTATAACTACTTCTAACTATAAACTATACGAAAACGAAAAGGTTCCTTCCAAAAAGTTCTCGGAAAGATTTAAATAAGTTACTTCCAGAACCAAATGAAAGCTTCGGGTCATGGTCAGTATTTGCTCTATCATCACATAATAGTCAAGTGCAAAAATATGTATCGAAAGAATCCTTTTAAAAGTATGTTACGACGTTCTTATTACGCGAAATTGAGGTGCACTAGGACATATTTTTAAGCCTTTTTATGTACACCTTATTTTGCCTTCGACTATACAACTCTCAACTCGTTCATTAAGGTCACCGACCCTCGTGCAGAAAAAGCCAACTTTCGACACTTCTAATCTTAATATATAAGTATTAGACTATAAGTTTCAAGCCGGACATTGTTATTATACTTATTATGTACCTTTTTTAAGGTTCCGTAGCCAAAACGGAACCCTACAAGGGTACGACGAATTTTCCCTCTATAAAGAATTTTCGGTTCCACTAATTTGGCTACCCTGCCTACAAATAAGCTCGGCTAGGTACTTTGATTTACTTAATTGCTATTGTTTTGGAATAAAAGCGGATCCCTAACAAAGACAGAACGTATCCTATTTACGTCACAAGGGGTCACCCCAAAGATTTTAGACCAAGAATTTTAGATACTCTGATGCTATTTTCTCAGAAATAGTGGTCAGTAGGTACTGGTGTAGCTATAAATAGATGTCTGGTTTATATTTGGAGGATGTCGTAATATTTATAATTATTATGTGGGTTTGAGGTTACATACGAGTATTCATGTAATACCTAGTTGTTTTACTGACTAAAATGGCTAAGGCAAATGACATATAATAGGAAAGTTATGAAAGTTTTGAATAAAGCGGAAATCACATGGATTCATTCGATTTTTGAACAATGAACTAAAGTGCGCGAAAAGTAGAATTTACTACAATGTTAAAGAGGCAATGTACATCGAACAATAACTACATTTTGCGCCGTTTACTTTCATGTGATTACATGGAATATTTAATCGTTTTAATATGTACCTATCGATAAAGTGGAGTGTTGAACTGATTCGACAAAATGAAAAATAAAATAAACTAAACATAAAAACATAAATGTGAAAGTGCTTCTTTTATTCATACAGACATCGATCGGATTCCGTGGGGCGAATTTTCTTGACAGCTAGGGACTTCCTATATCGATAAACTCATTTACCGATACTAGTTTTACATACTAGTGACTGCCCCCAACATTGTAGGTATGTATTTTTGGTAACTAGGTATTGGTCTAAAGACAAGTATGAAAGTCACACTTAGCATCTTTAATCATTTTATATTTATGAGTGAAAATAAATAATGCGCTTTAAAAAAATAGAAGACTTTCTTAAAAAGCAACCTGAAGCAATTTAACGCGGGTCTTAGCTTCAGCAATAAAAGATGGGATAGTTATGAAGATAGTAATTGTGACGAATAAAATTTTAAAAACGTTTCCAATAACAATGAGAAATTTTAATTGTTATCTTATTGAATTGTAATACTTATCTCGGATATAATTTAATTTAATAAATAAAATACTTTATAAGCAAACCTATGTATGATCGCTAGTATTTAAAACTAATATCGATAAATGAATTTATCGATATAGGAAGTCCCTAGCTGTCAAGACGATTTGCCCCACGAAATCCGATGTCTGCATGAGTCTCCGAACTACTAATTTGAGAGAAGAATTATGATTTATTTAGGTGACGGATACAATTATCCAAGGATTCAAATTATAGAGCAGAAGTGTTCGTTAAAACACTGAGATCCTATTTATTACAAAAAGCAAATTACCGTAGACAGTGTACGTGTATTCGCAATTTCATCAACATGTTTTGATTACAATATAACTTTTAAAGATAATACAAATATATGTCTAACAGTGAAGTCTAGGATATAGAGAGGCTTTGGAAAGTAACTTTTTATTATTGTTCTCGAGTATATATTATTATTTAGACTTTTACGCCATAAATCTGATTAAATTACGAAACCACAATTAATAACTTTTTAGAAGAGAATTTCAAGAAAATCCTAAAAATTATATTAAATTGCGGTGTCTTTTGGGAGAGGCTATGTTTAGCAGTGGACGTCTTTCGGCTGATGTGATGAAAAGATAATTACAGGAATAAGTAGGTACTACACACTATGCACTTAGGTACCTGTTTCGTGAGAATCCAAACCTTACAGAAATACAGATACGATACGGCTGTTAATTTGACTTTTAAATTTAATGTAAAATAAAATAATTTACTACCGAGGTAACTTATAGGTCCGATCCTCATAATTTATAGGTAGTCGCTACTATGATATAATATAGGAACAAACAAGACGTATTCGCTCACCAGGAAATCCGTATTATTAAACAAAAGTTGCCAAGCTTGTATTTCAACTTAAAAAAAAGTTTTAATAAAACCGGCCAAGTGCGAGTCGGACTCGCGCGAGAAGGGTTCCGTACCATTATCAATTTATTATTAAAAAAATACAGTTAAATCAACCTACCTCAAAAACTATAGGAGATAATTTAATAAAACTAAAAATCGTTGATAGAATTTATTAATGTGCATAACATATATTTTTTTTTAGAATTTCATATTGCGTAGTTTAATAAATATAGGGGGGGACACATTTTTCAGATTTTGAGAGCTGATATCTCGAAAACGATTTGCTTAAATAAAAATGAGATCTATAAACCTTCATATCATTTTCATAGACCTTTCTATTAATACCCCACACGCTTATATACAACTAAAAAAAAAATTATATCCCTCAGTTACATGTATGGAGGGCCCCCACCCACAGACCAACCTGTGGCCCCCACCCCAATGGTTTTTTTTTACAATTTAGTATCATAATCCTGTAGCGGTTCATACAACACATAAATCCTCACCAAATTTCGTTACTGTAGCATTTATAATTTCCGAGTAAATCGGCTGTGACAGACGGACAGACGGACATGACGAATCTATAAGGGTTCCGATTTGGCTACGGAACCCTAAAAATGGGAATTTTCACGACATTCATAAATTAATTTTAGTTTTAAAAACGACCTTAATCAATCCAAATATTTCAAATAGGTAGCGTAGCTACGTCCTCCTCCTCCTACAACCAAGGTACCTAGTCCGTTTCATCGTAAGGCTGGGATTACACCTGTAAGTAGGTACTTACGTAAGTTGTAGGGACGGAGCTATACTAAGGAATGAGATAGCCGAAATCAAAACTTATGATAATCAGCAAGTTCATTTTTATTATTCACATCACATCACATCGTAAGCGTATTTCAGTCCACTGCTGGACGTAACCTATTAACTACGCGTAAGGACACATTAGGAGGTCAATTCCCATAATCACCACGCTGGGTAATAAGGATAGGCGATCGCAGTAGTATCTACTGTGATGACACTGCTACCAATCATCAATATTCTATAACTTAATAACACGTAAATCCGACGACTCTTACAACACCCACGGGAAGAGTTGGGGTGGTGACTAATGTATTCTTATTGCCGTCACCACAGGGCAAGAATATTACTATTCATTCTTCATTATTATTTATATTCCTAGATTAGCACAGGTCGTGATTGGATTGAGGACATACTGGTATGTCATATGTGGGGATATACCTTATCGTAAGTAGCCGTGGTCCCATTCTGAACTATTTGCCTACGAAGCTGGAGGTTCCGGGTTCGAATCCCGGCGAGGGCATTATTTGTGTATTTATTTATCACAAATATTTGTTCCTTGGTCATGGATTTGTATTTAAGTATCAATATGTATCGATCTATTATATATATCGTCGCCTAGTACCCACATCACAAGCCTTAATTGAGCTTACCCTGGGACTAGGTCGATTTGTGTAACATGTCCCAAGATATTTATATTTATTTATTTATTTATTTAGTACGGCAGTAACACTTTCATTGTGGACGAGTGCTACGCGCTACGCTCGTAGCCGATCCCGTGATTTTTCCGCTTTGTAGCGAAAATGGACCTCCCACAGAGAACTCCCTTCGGGAATGCTTCGGGAGTTCCCCGCGCTCGAAGTGTTAAAGTTTGCGTAATTTTACTTTGTTTGACAGTGGTCTACATTTAGGCTGACGATAGAATGAAGACGCATATATCAGCATGCGTGCGCGTCTGGGCTCATCTAGGAATATAAAAAAATATTGGCAAACGCCCAGTTAAGTATTTCTTGTCGTATGTAAAGTTGTTGCGTGCAACACAGAATACATATATCATGCCTTTGTATAGCTCCGTTCCTACAACTTACGTAAGAACACACAGGTGTAATCCAGGCCTTATATATGTAAAAAATACCACCTACAGTTTACTCAAATTCTAACAAGTTTTTTGACATCGCCATGACAATAAACCTTCCGATTGTTTTCATTGTAAAGCTCATAAATCAATTTAACGTGGACATATTGAATCTTCCTGTTTACAAGCGTTTATTTAGTTTCACCTGCCCCGATATTTGTGTCTGTAATCTTGTGAGCTAAATTCGCTCCGCTTTCGAGTTATCCGTTGAGTTGTAATTTTGTGTAGGGTTCATAAATATGTACACATTTCTTCATCTCTATCTACTCAATAAAGGTGTTAAATTGTGTATATAAATGTATGGCTTTATTTACTTTAAATACAGGAGATAAATATTTACTACAAATAAACAAATAAGTATAAAAGAAAATAACAAATTATAACTAAAAATATAAAAATAAAACTAAAACTACCTATAAAGATAAAAACCTACTATAAAATAGTACATTACGACACAAGTGCGAAAAACATGAAATTCGAAACGAGTGACGATGTTTTCAAACACGACCGATAGGGAGTGTTTTAAATCGACACGAGTTACGAATTTCGTTTTTGCACGTGTCTCTTACGACGTTTTTTAGTGCAGAAGGCCCTCCGAATCCGAAGTTTTGGACCTGACGTAAAATGATACACTTCTCGCATTAGAGCCTAAATCACTAGAGTCAGTGGTGTATGGTTAAAACCGGGTTTTTTTTTCATTTACTATTTAGTTTAACGATTCAAAAGCGCTCGTTGCTGGGCCTAGTTGAATAAGGACTACTTTGATTCGATTTTACATATTTTGATTAAATAATTCACGGTACAACAAAGGTTACCCGATCTAAAACCTATAGTAAAATTTAAAATTGTAGCATAGATTTAAACAAGCTGTAAACTTTTGATCACCAAGTGTCCACTTTTGTCAGATGAAATGACCATACAAAGTACAGTCGGTAATAAAAGCTTGTATCAAAACTGACTGTACAGTCAAAGACAAAATAAGGTGTACACAAAAATGTTCAAAAATATGTCCCAGTGCACTCTTGCTCTCACTGAGTACTATATCATAGTTTTTAGTTTGGAGAGAGGGAAACATACCTACATAACAGTTTGAAACTAAACACAATGTATGTCATATACATACATACCTACATAGACATTAGATATACATGAATTTAGGACATTTCGTCAGGCGGATAGTGGGGTCGTAAGTCTCCGGGGTCCCGTTGCAACAAGTTACAACTCGTATTACAAGCTAAGTACTAAAGTACGCTGAAGCACCCTAGTTATGCCTGGTAAGCTGTGGCCTATACCACAAAACTTTACAAGCGTATAATTCTACAAAATTGTATAAATTCCCATTCAAAAAGTTGACTATTTTGTAGAATTGTACACTTGTAAAGTTTTGTGGTATAGGGGCCAAGTTATTGTCATTACCAGAACCCGGATTTTCCACGGCAAAACAAAACACTATCGTAATCTAACCAGCGAGAGAAATATTAATTTGTCGACATCGATAATTGTGTAGTAGCAGATGAAAATAGTCCCGAAAAAAAAAGTATTTACTTGTATAAAGATGCATAGAAACAAAATCCACGCAGTACCATGCTCTTGTCGCTCTAATGTGGTGCCAGATATTTTTGCGGCTTTTGTAGTATAAAATAGAAATAGACGCTGGGCCCTACAACTGGAACAAGAGTACGCTGACCACTAGTACCAAAATTATTTATTTATTTTAACGCTCTAATGAACAAGGCAAACAGAATTGCAATTTAGACCCTAATAGCAGTCATTAGATTTAAAAAGCAAAGCGGTGAACTATGGCTTCGTATGCATTAGTTAGAGGGTTAAGAACGAACCACCAATTATTAAGCGAATGTATAGTATTACCAATAAAATTCATTAATTATTTGTCATTTATTTTTATGACTAAATTCGTGTGTGCCTTCAAACTCAATCAGTTAACTCATAAATGCTACGTTAGTTTCCCTATTCACATACATTACATACACACCTAAGACCAGTATTTCATTCGTAAGTTTCTTACGTAAAGCCGGTCTTACATCTGTAAGTTTTTACATAGGTAAGTAGTAGAGACGGAGCTAAATTATACTAAGGAATGACACAGTGATATTCGCCTCTAGCAAACTAAACAAATTAAAAAACATTGGCCAAATAAAACTTAAATGCTAAATAACCCAGGTACAGTTGAATGTAGTCCTTCTTTTCCTGCAAGTTCTTGCGATCAATGGCAACAAACTAAACAAATTCAAAACGGCGGCCAAATAAAACTTCAAAAACTATTCTCATCATTATATTATCAACAACTAATCGTAAATATGGCTGTAATAATCCTTGGAGAGTTGTATGTAGGCCTCCTTTTCTTGCAAGCTCCTGCAAGTTCTTGCGAACAATACAGCGTGTGTATTTGATACGGGCGAATATTTTAGTGGCGATTACTATCGGACCTAGGGAACCTATTAACATACATTTATTTTAGAAATTAAGGTATTTTTTTTCATACAAAATAATTGAGCCCGCAATGTATTGCATCCACTGGTAGCCACATTACTTAAAGTAGACATAAGTATCTAAACGTCATACGAGTCTCATGTCAGTTGGCCGGCATACATTGCTACTGGGTTGCACTTTAGAAAAATCATTACACCTAATCAACAACAAAATTTAACGAAATGGTTATCTTAAACGACTCGTAAGATCAGATAATATAGCTGGATTAATTATTCGCCCGTATCAAATACCCACGCTGTATAAGTTTTTAAGCAAACATGTGTATGCTTAGCACATGAGTGGTATGACAGTATGTCACCGTGAGATAGATTTTCCATCTTTTACCAACTATATGAATAAAAGAGGGATGGATCTATCTAGCGGCGACATATTGTCGCACTAATCCTGTGCTAAGCCTAATGGCCATTTACATTATTTTATGAGTATGACTTAAAATAGGATAATTATTTACCATGTAAATTTTGCGTGCTCAATAATTGCAATTCACATAGTAAATATCCCGTTTTAAGGCATACTAACCTTGCGAACAATGACGCAAACTAAACAAATTCAAAACAGCAGCCAAATAAAACTTCAAAAACTATTCTCATCATTATATTGTCAACAACTAATCGTAAATATGGCTGTAATAATCCTGGTAGAGTTGTATGTAGGCCTCCTTTTCCTGCGGACTCATGCGGGCGATGGCCGCGTCGTCGACGGAGGTAAACGGCATGCGTGAACCTGCCACTAGCACTGTGGGGGCGCCATCTTCGCTTTCTGATGACGAGCTTTCCATCTCCGCTGCAAACAAAATAGTATTGTATACGGAGCCCTACATAGTTTAGGTAAAACAAAGTGCTCGCCCAGCCAACAAGTATTGTTTGTCCCTTTTGCTCTTATTGATAAGACAGAAAGGGACAAACAATACTTAGCTGTTTGCTAAGTTAGGAGACGTTTATGAATAAGGGGGTAAAATTTTAAATTCACTGCAAACACTCGTTTTTAGGGTTTGATATCCAAGCTGGCAAAAACGTAACCCTTATACAGGGTGTTACACGTGCCACTGAAAACCTTGAACGGGGTGATTAAGAAGGCTATACAGGGTGTAATCGTTAAGTGTGGCCAGACCATAATTCCGTAAATATGACAGATATCAGAAAACTTCCAACTAATATCGAAAGTACGTTACCCAACGAGTAAAATTACACTAATAACTTTTTTGAAATAAAATCAGAAATACCTCGAATATTAACTTCAAACCTTTCCATATATTTAGTACAGAACCGTTCATTCAAAGAGTAGTTTAATACGAATATTTTTTTTATTTAAAAATAAATGTTAGATAAATTTTTCATAAACGTAGTATTATTATTTTATTACAATGTATTTGTACAAATAACGAATCTCTAACAGTTTTATCTCTTACGACACCCGACTTTCTTTAAGGCTGTAAGTCGTCATACTAAATGTATGGGAGCGTTTTAAGTTAGTATTTTTAATATTACT